>JAUMHO010000013.1:1178057-1222628 GCA_032360965.1 Ulva armoricana
GGATGTAAGTAGAACAATACATTCAAAGGCTTGCTTGCAATGGCTGAGACCACACCGCAGCCCGCCCATGCATGCGATCGTCAACGCGCCCTACGCGTCTCCGAAGCTCGAAGTTGGTGCCGGTGCGCAAGCATGCGAGTTAGTCGGGAATATATGTGCTCCACTGTTCCAGGCATCTTTTGAACACACTCACTGACAGAAACATGGCTGTTTGTTGCAACTAGCTGATGCTTACCACATGTAGCAACTATAGTTGAGCGCTTGGAATTCAATTTCATGGATTCTGAGCTTTGGCTAGCTATAGGTAGCTTAGATTGCTAGATCTAGAATCGATCCTGAGCAAGGGAAACCACAGCTGCTCGCCACATCGTTCATAGATGCATATGCAACTGCATACAGGAGCCTTAGATATTCAATGGATGGCCTGCGGAAGCATAGTCATCGCATCGATATCGCTCAACTGCGATGGGGTGCTTGGTTAGGCAGACGTGTACAATACCGTCCTTGCTGTCCATGCCGTCTGCACTTCTTCCACGACGAAACCTGCTAAAATATGCGTCCAGGATGATCGAGAACTTGTGTTTAGGATGGTCCGTGGTCGTAATATTACGCGGCCGTAATATTAATTCAGCGGGCCATCGCTTGCACGGCGTGTACCGCGGGCTTTAAACGGCCCATACTCTGTACAAGTCGAGTACGTCAACCCTTATTTGCCAATTTATGTATACTGTGGCGCCTTCATGGGTTGTGCTATACTTTGTGGTAATGCATCTTCACTCGTGCAGCGCTTTGCCCCAGGCCTGAATATGCGGTACCAGGGCGGCCCTCGCTGCAGGCTGATCGTCAAGTGTGACGATGACGGTTTTGGTGCGTTTGGCCGTCGCTGAAGCCGGTGGCTGCATGTAAAATGGGCCCCGATGTGATCGGTCGACAGGCGATGTCGTGCTGCCCGCTGATGTACCGGCACACAAAGCCTACCCAAACTCACAATATTGAGACGTTGTTTGTATACAGGTCGGCGTAGTCGTTGAGAGTCCCTCGGACGCCCGTTCTGTGGCATAGGATGGGCACCAACAGGCCGTCGTGCCACACCACATGCCAAGCAAGCGACCTTCCAATCAAAGGTGAGTCCATTGCAGGCAGTTTTCTGTGTTACATCTCATGCTATACTACTGTTTTCAACTTGTTCCATGTGATACCATCGTCCATTTCAGTTCGACCCATTGTTGATCCGGCTTTGCAGGATGCATTAATGTCAACCGCCGACATGCTGGCATGCACGGCTCGTTATGGACATGTGACAAAGGTAGATGATGCTCGTGTCCCACCTCAGCACCCGCAGGCAATGGAGCCTGTGTACGGCAACGAACATGGGGCGGGATACATGAAGTCAACCAGATGGGTACGTGTCACGCGGGTGACGATGACCTACCGCAAAGCTGTGCCTAACATGCTGAAAGGAAACAGTCTCTTCCATCCGGCATGGGGAGATCTGAGCCAGTCAAGATGACATGTCTGCCAGCTCACCAGGTCATCCTTCTCGGGTGGCCCAGACGTCATTTCCAGCCATCTCAAGGAGCTGGACCAAGTGGCTCTCAATATAACCGCCCAGGGCTTTCTTCACGTGTGCTTCCCTGATCACTGAGCGCAACTGCTGTGTTCAAATCTGCAGCTACCTTGTGCAGCACTGATGCCTGTCTGGAGTGCAGGATCCCATTTCTAACACTTGCCATCGCCTGGTCCAGTTCTTCGGCCTTAAGTGTGCCCTGAGGTTTGTCCCGCAGCATCGGCAGCTGCTATTACCACCTAGCACACAATGTGGATTCTATAGTGACGGCCTGGGAGTGCATGGGGGCGCTTGCGGATGGGTCTTGCTATGGAACACTGATGCCCAGGCCTGCACGGTCACCTCGGGGATCACAGAGTCCTGCACAGCCGATAGCATCGCACGCGCGGACGTGTGAACAGATCTTGTGTGGCCCATGGCGTGCTTGAAGGGTTCCCGTGACAACACCCTCTAACGACTGCCATCTACACGTGCTGCATGCGTTATTCAGCGAGCAGACTGGAACAGAGTTTCCTCAAATACATTCAATGATTATCTCAGGGCGAATTTATACTGCGGTTCGGCTCCAGACATGAGACGTTGAAGGCGCTATTGATCCTCACGTGCAGGCAACCCTGCCTCCGCCTCCCGCACCTGTCAATACAGATGTTAAGGAAGGTGCCGGCGCTGAGGGCATTGCTGGTGCCTCAAGAATTGAAGCCTTCTTCAGGGAGTCCCCGACCACGCGCCTCTAGCCCGTGACACTTGTCATACCCGCCTTGAGCAGACCAGCCATAAGCTAGACCAGATGTTGTGATGCGGTTTTTTCAGGCTAGTTTCAAAGATGTGGTGTGAGACAGCGTGACAAGCCTGCCTTGGCAGCAGTTGTCAGGATGCAGCTGGGCAGCCATGTGCACCCCTGTTGCCTGTTGCAGGCAGACAGGCGCACTAGCGATCTGTATGGGTTTTCTGCTTCAATGCGAGGTGAAGGTTTGCGTTTCTTCCTGTCCTATTGCCCTTGTGGATACGGCAATGCAATCATACATGCTGTACAATTGAGTTGAATGCGTGGTGTGTTGATCGGACAGTAGACGTTAACGATGACGCTTTTTTGTGATTCCACAGTTCTGTACATACATCATGTATTGAACGGGTCCAACTATTGAACTGTGATACGTCTGTCATAACGCCTCTCTGGTAACAGAACATGAGTGGAGCACCACGCCCAGGATCCTGCCGGCTGTTTGTCGCAACAGCGATGTCTAAGAAACTCTGCTTGACATGTGACACACATCTCGCCTACAGAACTCTTTTCCTGCGCTTGATACACTCGCTTCAGATTTGCAGCGGTCCTAGCAGTGACGCAACAAGGTTGAATGGCGTTAGCATGCCTTTTTGCGGCTTCTATGCTGCACGGGCACATTTGTCCAGGCTTCTGGCACCAACGTCTGCATGTGCCCCTCAAGTATTCGACAACGCGTTCCTGTGACATCAGAGAAACGGAAATTCCGGCTGCCGTGCCATTTCATACACAGGCCAGACAATCTCGATCCACCATGATTGCAATTACTGCACAACACGTGCACCAATTTCGTGTAGTAGCTCCATCAAGTGTTCACCATGGTCAGCCTGCGAAGTGCAGTGGTTGTACGTGGTGCATCTTGCCACGAGGAATCGTCCCTGGAGGTCTTTGCAGCGCAAGTTTCTGACTCTAACCAACGCCCAGAACATGGCATGCGCCAGCTGAAAACACTTAGGTAACCTCCTCCAGTGTCGTTATGGAACCCCCCGAGGTAACCACAGCGGTGCTGGCACATACCTGAGCCCAACTTGCTACTCTCCAATCAATCTGATCACCTGGTGCCTGTGCGTGACGGTGGTACGGTCCAGCATGCTGCGGTAAGTAGGGCGCAGACACAGAGGGACGCGAGGACGAAGCGTTGCAGATTCACGCAAGCCTGCGCCCTGCTGTCATCCCCTAGGCAAGGCGTGTACCTCCGTGCGCCCGGGCCTCTGCCGTGTGTTGAGAATCCATCTTATTGGCGTGCGTTGCTGAAAGTGATGAAAGGCATCATTGCACCGTGCTTTAGCCGCAGCGTAAAGGATTCGGCACGCCTGAGAGAGAGACGTACGGTTGAGTCATCTTGAGAGCATGCAGTGACGGCAGAGGCGCCGCGGCATCCTTGTTTATGCCAAAGTTGAACGGCGATGCATGTTCAGGCGGTTTGTCTTGCAGTGCAGCCAGAGGGCCATCAGGTTGTGGCCCATGACCGTTCGGGGGTTCTTCGGCCATTGCGCGGGGAGCGGGGTCCGCTTCGGTGTCAGTGTTGTTGCCGTGCATGGTGGAGCTGCTTCTGCGCAGTTGTCACTGGTGCCCACTAGGGCGCAGTCAGCAGTAGCACAGGCCACGGCTTCGAGCAGGACATGCTCAGAGGCTGCGCCGTGTACCACACCTCCGATGATATGGCTGTGGGAGGTGCTCTGAGGCAGCGGAGCCGGATGGGTGGCGGAGCTGCTGCGCAGGTGCCTCGAGGTCAGGGACTGCTTCACCTTGCCAGCATGGTCCTGACATGTGTACTGCACTGCAAGGCCGCGGCTGTTGGCACTGCTGCTTGAGGCGCGCTACAGTAACATTTCCTGACGGACTCGATACCTGCAGGTAGGTGTGATGATCCTCGGTATCCTGGACACGTACTTGTATACACTTGTGGCCACCAGGCAAGCATGAGGATTGGTGGCCAGAAAGCCATGACGCGACGACAGCTCTCCTGTTTGCAGCTGGGACCAGGGCTGTGAATGGCAGCCTCTGGGGAGGCGGTGGCAGATGTGCCAGGGCAGGTCATGGCATCGATCAAGGAGACCGTGGAGGTGCTCAACAGTTTCAGTGCTGCTTCATGACGAAAACAGTCGGTTTTGCAATCAGAACTACAGAGTACTGAACAACTGGGAAACTTGATTGTGAAGCACGCAAATCGAGTGTGCATGAGACGACTCATTTCAGCCCCAATTCCCAGGTTAGGCTGCAGCAACACAGGCCCCCTGAAGCACATGGATTATCGACCAGGTGGATCGAATCGCACGGAATCGTGTGGCCGCGTTTGCCAGCATCAGATCACTTGCAGGCTAGTGCACCGCTTCACAGGCACTCAGACTTGCCACGCATGCTTGGAATGTACAGCACATTCACATTATTCTTTTCAAAGCCATCTTTGTTGCAGCCAAACGGTTTTGATGTGTTGACACGCTGCCGAGCCATGAGGAATCCGGCTCGTACAGAGCTCATGCCGCACCCGCCACTGTCTGCATACCACGAAAACCAATCAAACATCAAACACGAGGTTTGCTGCATACCAATTGGTCGTAACCTATGCCGTTTATCCCTGCTACAAATTCTGAGAGGTGTTGGCAGGCGCCGGACGGTAATTCCCAAACCTCGGGCGCCGGCGTGGAAGTATGCAAACTGCATCCGTGACACAACACCGCCTTCGCAAAACGCTAAACACTCCTATTCCGTTTTCTTCTTTTCTTAGTTGCTGATAACGCACCAGGCTTGTTCGGTTACTCGTCGGGTCCCCATACGTATACACTGTAGGACCGCATAGGTGCTTATCAATGGCGCCGCAAGGATGCAAAGCAGCTTCATCTGAAACGCAAGGTAGGTAAGGATCTGCTTGTCGTGCACTTGCCTGACAGAGTCTGCTGTGCACACGTGTGGCACTTGCACACTGCGTGTTTCATAATTTTAAATCACGAAGCATACGTTTGCGCGTCTCTGCAAGGTTACTGCAGCTTCAGAAGCATTGATTCTACAGTCATAAGTCCCACACATACACACATTCGAGTTCTCCGTGCACTAAGGGAAGGTCGACCCGTTGCGTGAGGCCTCCCGCTGTAGCTAGAGGGGGCATCAATGATGCACTGAAAGCGGCCACTAGCCACGTTACGGAACCTGGTAGATGGAGGGTCAGAATGAATGTGTAATTTTGTAACTGCGCTTCAGCTTGGCGTGCTCCAGACCCTCTGATGCTTGCTAGTCTGCCCGTGCTTGCAGGACTGCTTGTCAGGACGCATTTTTCCGACTTCGTTGTTTGTCGCTTTAAAAAAAGATCATCAGAAAGGGAAGTCTGCTGGCAGTCGGCGCGCTGCAGTGCCTGCAATCAGAGGCTGCCTGCTGATGCCAGTCAACAATGCCAATCTGAATGCCAATCTGAATTACTGTCACACGCTTGCCTGCAGCTGATGGCCTCCTGCTGCCTGGGCGATGTAAAGCAAGACCGACGATGTCCGCAGCTATAACGATCAGAAAGTCCAACATGCTAGAGAGCCTACAAACCTTTAGTACCGTGATTGCACGATGTGCACAGTGCATAGAACACTCTCCGGATCCCATGCACATGTCAATGCTGTGCTTCCATGGATCGGAGACTGGAGACATTGCTCACCCTGGCCAGCCGTGGACAGCAACTCACCGAAGGCACTATACTCAAGCACCATCAGCATGCATTTCAATACAAAGTCACGCCGTTAGACCAGCATTTTCCACAACAAATCACCCGCCACAAAATTGCTGCGCACCAACCCCGTCACAGCAGTGCGTGTCTAAACCGCGTCGAGCTTGAGTTTTCAGACCAGGTCATCAGCAGTCCAGCTTCCTTGTCTACGACTGATGAAGGTATGATTTTTACCCGACAAGCATGTGGATGGAATGAAGAGGTAGTCCTAAGACAATGGCCTCTGCATCACACGAGCGCGGCAGAGATGCACGTACCCTGATGAAACTTTGCTGGTTTCCCACAGAGGTGTGCGAACCAACAAAGAACGAACAGGGTCGGCATCTCGATACACCAAAACTGGAACTGGCATCTGGCACGGTGGGCAGATGTAAGACAGGGGACTTGCATGTGCTAGTACAACTGAAATCGATGCCCGTGGCTGGGTCATTTGAAAGCCATGCACCAACAAACAAAAACATCCGGATTTTACACCAGAACCAAACGGGCAAAAGCCACAGCACTCCTATAGGTAAAGGTGCACAAAGAGGACTTGGAAATCACATCCACTGGGGCGGGGGAGGGCATTGGGGGGACCATATCCATGGAACAGTCTTACGAGTGGGGGCGGAGAGTAGGCGGGGGGGCAAGGTGCAACACCAGTGAGCCACACCCTAACGAAGGACCAGTCTGGAAGGCTAACACCACACGTACTGTAAGAAAACTGCACGGCGGAGGAGGCCGGCAACGATTAGGGCGGCTGCTAGCTTACTGCACGCAACTCTTGATTGCGATCTGCACCTTCTGAACCAGCACTGACGGTGGCATCCTCATCCCAGCTCACCAGTGTTTGGAAACATGCATGAACCAACCAGGCATTGCATGTTTTCCAAGTCTGCCATCAGAACTGCTAGCCTTGAGTTGACATGCCCGAGGACAGCCTAATGCCGTGCAGCAGGGCACCTGTGCACATGCTCATGCCTGCGAACCCTTCGAGCAGAAATAGCTTCAGCACGCTCGTTCACCGACGAACTGCAAATTGATATCTGACCTCACAACATTCACACTTTACATGCGAATCACCATCGAGTGTGACATGTAAAACACTTTCAACTGCTGTATGCTCTCCATCCTTGTAAGTCAACCTCGCCATGTTCCCTGCCTTGATGCCCAGGTCATCAACTGGTAAATTTATATAATTTCGAAAACTGCATGATACGAATTGGGTAGCATGCCAATTCCGAACCGGTATCAGCACCGCCTACCATACGCTAGCGCTGATCACAGCAACAGGGTATACGGGGATGCGCTTCTTGTGGTTGAACAGGGGCGCGACAAGAGATGACGGCAGTCAAGATCCACACGAGACTGTCGTACGCACTCCACAACCGTTATGCCATAGGTGGCTGTACGCAATCCTGCTGCTGCAGAAACCAGAGCCTGAACCGCGTCTCGGAAACGTGCTCCTCCGTGGCCTCACAGAATCCCATCTCTTGTTTTATTCTCAACACTTGCAAGCGGACCCATTCCTCAAGAAAACAAACGACCAAACGACTTGCAATTGACTACGGCCTTTCCAGTCCCAGGCCTGAGGTACAAGCCTGCCACAGCCTGAAAACGTGCTTGTACGATTTGCCACCAGATCACCGTGCTCGATCTTGCCACAAGATCATCCGCTGCCATATCAGCACAATACTGCGCTGATTTTGTGCCTGTAGACTCCTCTGGTGTGGCGGAATAGCCCTAGCTTGGCAGGGAGCTGGTCGAAGGTGGAACCTCAAGTACCATTTTCATCCCTTGTCACAAACAGTTTATCACGGTACCCACAGGCGACGACAAAAATGATCTGAAGCTTTCGCACGAAGTTGTGCCAACTTTCTGACACCGTTTGGGACTCGCTGCATTCCCTGATGGTCCGGCCGGATTTCGACGCGCGAGCTCGCCTCCAGGCCCTGTTCCCCTAAAGATCCAAACCAGTTCGAAGCAGTACTACTAGTAGGAATACGTCAAAGGTCTTGTCGAATTAAAAATCCGCTGCCATACTATTCGTCTGGGAGCGCAGGTTGCGCGCTCTCGAGACGAACAGGCATCGGAACCAACAGCAGCGTTTGAACATCAGGGATTCCATTATGACGGGATGTGAGGGCTTCACTACCGTTGCAGGACCTGGAACGCGTAGGCTAGCACCTCGCCTCCTCCTTTCGAATGGTCTGCCACAAGGTATGTGGGTGCATGCATCAGTCGCTGGTTGCCAGCCATCAGCCCCTTCTCACGCGCTCCCTCGTCTTTGTGTGCCAGCTGTCGATCCTTCACAAACAGCCCATTCCCTGCCGCAGCATCTTTTAGCGCCCCTGGTGACATGGCATGTTTAGGACTGTGCCTCTGTCCGTGCCTTGAAAATGCATCAGCGATGGCTCCAATTGCGCTCCCACGGCAGCATCCCGGATTGGTATTCACACTCCTCTGAAAATGGCACCGTGCACCACCAGACCATATGCAGCGCTCACATAACGTGCAAATACGGTGCTGCGCGGATGTTGGACCTCATGATCTATGATGGCCCCTCCCGCTAGCGGGCCTGTTGGGATGTTTACCGCGAGTACATGGTAAACCCCTGCTACTCCGATCATAGGTATCACCCTGGTAGCTTAGATTTGAAACTCAGAGCGATCGCGATAGGCTGCGATGCTGTAGACAATGTTCTGGCGCAAGTGTATATCACAGCGCTCTGCAAGGTCATCTTCTTTGACATCGTGCTCACAGAAGACGCTGGTGGGCGCGCGCACACAGATTACAAAAATGACATCAGTGGACAAGGAATCCGCGGAAGTTGGAATTGACACATCATCCGACACTGAGTTATACGGCTGCGAGCCCAGGTTGGATGTGGCCACAACGTGTGGAGCAGCATGCATCTCCGTCGCCACGCAACAAGCGATCATGCTCCGCAACGCGGGACCGGGACAGCTAGAACCATGATATTGTGTACATAAAGTGTGTTTGGCCTTTAACCACTTACGTGCTGTCAAGTTGATTCCAACCTCTTCGGTGTCCTGCATCGTAGCTTGTCTAGTTGGACATGGCGCACTCAAGCAGCGTCGGTGTAACACCTCATCGCAGGCATGCGATCACACAGACCCCGATAAAAGCAAGTTGTAGTTTCCTCGTTCACTCACGTCCGGTATCATCTTGGGCAAACAGGGGTGAAGCACAGCTTCAGACTGCTGCAGCTGCATCAACACTGGCTTGGCTAGTAGCATCTCCGGCGCTTGCGTTAGTAGTGAAGGAAGAACCAGCGAATGCATTATCACTGCCAACATGGGCAATACACATCAGCAGTGTGGCCGAGTGGTGAGTCCTGCCTCTTCTGTCTTGAGTGTGACAGCCCACCATGGCTATGCCATCAATCGGAGCAGGAAAACTGGAAACTCCACAGTCACGACGTCAGAAAATACTGTTTACAGATGATTCGGTGTTCATGTGCTCACAAATGGCAGTAGCTTGAGTCTATAGTGCTGGCTGGCCCAACCGCCGAATTTTACTGTTATTACAAATCATACCATGCCATGACACGCTTTGCATGTGGTCTGCATCCATCTGACAGCCCCACGCCATGTTGCCCATGCCCAGGTGCAGCTGAGATTTTCCTGTGTCCAAAGGGCTCACCAACAACTGCACGACTCGTGTGTCCAGGGTCACCGGCATGCTACTCATGTGGACTTTCGCAGAAGTTTCAGAGCGGCCGTACTGGAAGGCAATGAGCTGGGCAATGGCACGGTTCCACATGTCTGTTACAGCATAACCTCAGCTCTCCTTCACCACAGTGTACTCAATCTTTTTCTCCTCCAAACTCTGCAGCACAAATTCACACAATCGCAAGCCGCCACAAATTCCAATCATTTGTAGATGGCAAGCAGTAGTAGCTGCAAACACCGTGTTCCACGCTGTTCCGTCCGCCATGTGACAATGGGTATGGCAATGGGCACCCATGCTGAGTAGCAGACCCTGCGGATCAGAAGCTGAGGTGAATCTGATTTATTCTTGGAGTGTGACATCCATGTACACAGCCTGAAGATGAGATGGTGTGTGTGCAGCTACCATCACTTGCAAGTGCGATGTGTGCCTGTACATGGCATTTCTTCTACAATGCTCCTGAGCTAGAGGTGCTGCTCCCTTTTACGATTGATTGATCAACACCTCCTTTGTCCCTTGTCGGCATTGCGGGCCTGTCACTGTTGTCAACTACATCCACAGTAGGTTTCCATTCGGCTGATGACCTGCAAAAGCATGAGCGGCTAATATTGGAACTACTGCAGTGGCCAGTGCCGCGGGTGTTGATGCCCCCAGCTGCATCTGTGGCTGCCAAGCTTGTAAACACTTCCTCTGCACTGCCATGCAGGCGCACTTCACATTGTGCACCGTTGCATGCATTATGCGTCTAGCGTATGCGTTGCTGGCAGAGGGCAGGCCTCAGGCGCTGCATAGCAGGTGCTGTGCATGACTTTGAACGTATTCAAGCACTGCAATGTTGAAATGGCATGGAAACGGCGAGTGGACAGGAAGGCAGCACTGTCACTTGAATCTCACCGTTCACCAACGCAAGAAGATGTATACAGTGGCTGGTGGCCGTCCAAGCTGGCTTCACCGTTCTTGGCAACATCGCACTGTGGTGGGGAGCGTATTACGTCTACAAGCAGAGCCAGGCGCAGGTGACAGGGCCAGGCTGACCAGCACTGACTCTAGCGAGCCTTTGACCAGCGCCTGCGGGCAGAACAGAAGAATCACAGACGGAGCGCATTGCTTTGGAGTATTGATAAAGTGATAGGAAGGCATTGTGCCACCAACGCGCTTGTAATATTTGCATTGGCAACTCCATTGGTCAGACTTTCCATGTCTCACACGTCTCACCTTGCCACAGTCAGCATCAGAGGTCACCATTATGCACTATCTGTTTATGGCGACCTTGCACACGGGGGCGATAGCATCTTGCACGTCATGCACAAGGCTTGCTAATTCACAGGTAATCACCCCACAATAGCCAGGCTCATGTGCAGTCACAACACACGCCTGCGTGACATGACAATGCCACGGCGTCCATATCAAACAGGCAGCCACTGGCGACCCCTGAATTACCGTGGCCCCATGGCTGTGCCAAGAGCTTCTCTGAGCTGCTCGTGGGTGGCGAGCGGGTGCGGTGGCGGCGCTGCCCCGTTTTCCAGGGCCTCCTCGAGGAGCCGAGCCTCTTTCCTGCGTGCCCAGCGCACAGCAACTGACTCTGGCTCAACTTCGAACGGTTGGACCTGCAGCAGGGCGCAAACATGGAACAGACAAGCAACATCCTCTGTCACTGGACTTTCCAGGTGTGTGGTCGGCGGCGTCGAGGGCTAGCAAGCTGGAAACACCACACAGACGATCTGCCAAACTGCACAAACAGTGGTTGCATCTGCCCACTGCAAGCCAGTTGACCTCAGCAATTGCGCATGAGCATATACTGAGAACAGACGTGCACGCTACGACAGACCTGGATGATCAGCAGGTTTCAGACCTGCCGGACGATCGGCAGCTTGTTGTTTATTTCCTATGTCTGAAGCGTCTGCAACAACTGACCTCACTTGGCATACTTGCTTGACCAGGTGTACAGGATGCACCTCGCCACTAACATCACACTCTCATTTAAGATGCCAGAATGGTCTGCAACAGCTGCGCTCTGATGCTCCATCACACGCAAAGCCAGCTAGGTACGTGCTGGTCAACACCATCAGATAAAACAAGCAATTTGGACGGTACAATCAACCACATGAAATTGAGCTCCAGTCGCTGTGCAACCCTGGCCAGGCTGTCTACAGTCTCAGAGGTCTGCTTTTCACCGCCGGGTGGCGGCTACCCGATGCTCAACGCACACGCAAGTTGACAGGTGTTGGTGCAGCATGCATGGTTCAGGGTTGCCAACAGGGCAAGGAGGGCATGCCTGGATGGTGAGCAGTCCATTGAGGTTTCCGAAGACGATGTCAGTGAGGCCACGATCGCCAATGCACACGATCTCGTGCGCCTCACAGCCAAACCGCTCCTGCAGCTCTCGAGTATCTCCTGCAGGCTTCTTGCTGCTGTGCCTCAACACCTGCACGCCCAGTGCCTTCTCGACCGTGGCTGCCTTTGAGAAATCTCGATCGAATCCCTTCAATCCTGCAGCGCTTTGCAGAGTTCACTCTCCCCCGTCAACGTGCTTGCACTACACTTGGGGGCCGATAGACAAACGACCATCTCGCATGCATCAGGTGTGATCGTTGAGGATGCAGACTTTTGGTTCGGGTTCGGGATCCAAGGGCAAGTGTGTGTAAATGTAGATCTACCATAATTTGCACCGATGCATGGCTGCAACTCTGTGTGCCGCCTGTGTGAACCACAATCGGCCATCATGTGAATGTTTTTCCAATGCATCCACAGCATCCCGAACGCCAACAAGATGCTTGGATTCAGTAAATCCGGCGAATTTCAGGAAAGGGAATTCACTCAAAACGAATACTTCAATGGCGTTTGCCGAAATGCGGCAGATATGCCGGTTTGCCTGTTACCTGTGCTAACATGGCAGAGGGCCATCCTTGAGGAAGTGTGCTTGCAGGAAAGTGGCATACCCGTCCTGAATCTAGCAACTTGATCCAGGTGTGTGACATCGCAGTAATTCGACACAATCGGTTATGAAGATCAATCAGTCATGCGTTGGTAGAGTCACACCGGCAGAATTGCTCAGCAGAACCATGTTGCGATTGAAAGCGCGAGAGCACATTGCCAGGCTTTGCTGTACGCCAGGCTCAAGGGACATGCTGTATGGTTTTGTCAGAGTGTTGTCTTTGTCCAGCACGCAGCCCTTGAAGCCGAGTTCTGCCAGCCTCTGCCAATGGATGTGATACATGGCCAAAACAGAAGCATGTGGCACCAGAAGCTCAGATTTACCCTGCGTTAACCCCTTCTTTCGTGCTCTGTGACTGCTTCCTGGGAGCACTGTAGATGAGCATGGTCGCTGTGGTGGTAGCACCTTTCAACGACAGGTAATATTTATCAGTGACATCACACCCGGATGGCGACGTCCAGGAATACGTTGATTCCTGGGAGATTCAGGAGCTGGCTTGGATGGTATGCACCAGCTGCCTGCGGCTCGACCGAAATTCAACGGGCAAGATGTACGCGTGGCGATCCAGCGCACTACAACGCTGAAAGAACGTACGAATTGTTGGACACAGCGCTTATTTCGCACAGAAGTACTCGATAAACAACGCGTGCGCCTAAACGCGCAGCGCGGTATAGCGAAAGCGGCGATCACCATTGAAAGCGTAGAAAAGTCAATAGGTGTATGATTATATGTGCTAATGTTATCTTAACCGCTAATGTTATCTTAACCGCTTGTGATCTAGACATGGCAACCAGCGAAGGAGACGTAGTCTTGCTCGCCACTCCGAAGTAATGCCCTACGCCAGAATACTGGCATTAGGCTATTGGCCACTGTTGCAATGCCATAATATCCCATGTTGAATGTGAACTTGTCGTTGTCGCCTGGGGCCGTAGATCGCTCGTACCACATTTCAAACCATGCGCCGTGGCGAAATGTCTCGTGATGTCGCGCAGGTCCAGCTGTGTTCCAACCCTGCTCCGCCAGCCAGGCGTGCATTGTCCTCAACAAACGGCATAGAGCTGGAGACAACCTGCAACGCGAGTCCTGTGTTTAACCCTCTCTGGATGCGACCCTCTGAAAACTAAAAAAAACCTGAGCGGCGATGAGCCCATTCGTGTAGATATGCACGGTATCATCTCACATGTGCCTGCTTGAATTAATTGGCCAGGCTAAGTGATCTTCAGTCACTGTATCAGCTTGGGGCACTACTTCGATGACGACCGGGCTACCGTACAGGGAGTTCGTGACTCCTATCTCGCCGCAGCGACCCAACGCTGTGAAAACAGCGTACGTTCCCAGCGACAAGCTGCCAGATTGGAAGGAAGTAGTGCAGGTGCAAAGAATGCGTGATGGAATAGCTGCGGGAGAGCGCTGTGCTGATCCGATCATCCTCCAGCCAGGATGGGATCGCAGGAGCGCTTTAAGTGGTATTACTAAGCTAAGCTGGGAAATTGTAGAAAGGAGGATGCGGAGGCCGCGTTGAAGCTTTTGAATAACAGGAGGAAGCGCAGGGACAAAGGCAACAAGCGGAAGCGTGCTGAAGACGACACGATGGTTGAACGGCTCCTCCGACTTGAACAAGCGAAAGCAGACCTTGCAGAAATAAAGGAAGAGGGGCCTCTGTTGGTTGATTCGTCCGCTTTCACAGCCGATGTGGACGAGATCGAACCGGAGTCTGAGTTCAATTGCTTCGACTGCCAGGTGCTGCTCCTGGTGCACACTATCCAATCGGGACCACGTGCACGAACGACCGAGGATCTATTGTGGTGCAGTTTGCGCCTTCTCGCGCGGACAGTGAACAACGGCTATGTGCATGGATGGATTCAGCGTCTGCCAACGCTGCCGTCCCGGTGTTGATTGCGTCCCTGCGAAACGAAGATGATCCTCTGGAAGGCCTGATCAACATTGCGAATGAATCGCATGACCTGGATCTCGAGTGCGCTCTTGCATATCAACAATGCCCGCAAAAGGCTCCAGGCAACGCTGTAAACTGCACGCCCCTCCTTGTGATCATGGCTACGTCTTTTGTGTCATTTTGATTTGTTTTCTTGCAGGGACGACGTTGTTCCTGCAGAGCTGTGTCACATTATTTTTGAACTATTGGTCTATGGTGATACAGCCACCAGCTGGGCAGCCTTCAATCTTCTCACGTTTCTCATAGACAATCCGGTAGACGTCACATGTGCCGACAGACTGCAGGCAGGCCTACATGCGGGTCCTGCGTCCAGAAGTGGGGTGGCTTGTGGTCTGGAGTGGTTTCCTCCAGATTCATTCTGGATGAAGGTATGACAGTCATGCTTATACAAAACAGGCAGCGTTGCAGGATCCCTCTCTGAAAGTAGGAAAACGCGCACGTCAGACCTCGCAACACACCTTTTTGGGCCATCTCAGTCCCGCATTTCAAGCATGCGGCTCCCTGGACGGGCCATGAGTGCGAGGTCTGCAACGGCCACCTTGCCCACAAGCGTTGTGACTTTTTTGTTCCACTAGACTAGGTTTGTCCGACCACGAGTTCAAGTTCTACATCAGTTGCTGGCTCAGCCTGTGTGCTGGAAGTATGCTGAAGCGGTGTGGCGTCCTTGGGTCAGATCAGCATGTTTGGCAGGTGACCTCTCGGCATATCACGAACATTACATGGGTTGCTTCCCACCTGATGCACTCGCTTACCCCGGTCAGCCAAATATGCATCTGCCCTTGTCCATCAAGGGCTCCCATCAGCATGCATCAGTCCTAGATCCGAACCCAATTTCACATGGTCGAGGACTCTTCTCAGAGTCTTCATGCACATAAGCCACGGCACAGTTGTGCCTGTGATGGCAAATCCTGGTGCCTCACATTAGGCATGCCTGCTGGTGCTAGAATCGAGCGTTCATCCAGTGCCGCCACAAGACCGTTTGTGCAGCTGCAGTGAGGTGTCTGGCGGAACTGGGCGAAGGATGGAACGCATGCTGTGATGCAATAGGCACAGATGCAAGGCTCACGATTGCCACACGGGCGAGTCTTGCACGGCTCCTTATGCTGCGAGTATCTGAGCGTTCAGCTGCAGTACTTTCTGTGTGATGCCTGGCCTATCTAGGCAGCTCCCTTACCAGGTCCACAGAAACTCCACTGAAAGCATACAGCGGATCCAGCCCGCCAGGCAGCAGGGGTGCCATCACCTGCCAGGCAGGCTCAGCGAATGACAGCATGAACACGTTTGTTCGTTCTTCAATTCTCCGGCTGTGCTGTGCAGGCCTGGAAGGCGCTGGGGTATGTGCCATCTGGGACGCCCATCGGCGGGGCTGAGGCCGGGCAGGGCCGCGAGTTCTTTACACGGAACGGCGGGAGCATCCGGGTCGTGGACGCTCCGAGCCGGACCCCCGCGCCCGCCGAGTGCTTCTGCAGGCCCTCTGCATTCTGCCGGCCGCCACAGCACCCGTGGGCGGGCCGTGTGCGGCGTGTGTGCCGCACCCTCACGCTCCTCGAGCAGGCCTACCATGCCGTGTGACCCCCTCAAAGCCCCTCCCGCTCAAACACTTCACCCCGGCTGCTCAGCATGCGTTGAAAGTAGCACTCCACAAACTGCATGTGATCCCACAGATTCGGCCGCTAGGCCGAGTCGCACTCGCTGCAGCCCGGCCTTGCTCAAGCCTTCCAGCACGGCTCCGCCTGTCACTCTGGCGCATGTCATTGACTTGACGTCGCGCCCTCTGTATCACATCTCTACTCGGTACCTACTTTCTTCCCACCACAATGGCTCCCACATTGCATGGTCCTTCCTGGATGAGCATCGGCATGTAGGTGGGTCAGATCACACAGGAATATGTCGCACTCTGGCCCGCTCAGCGTGCACAGTCTCAGCGCTCCACGGAGCGCCACACACCCCCATGCTGATTCTCACTCTGGTTTGCCGTCCCAGTGCCACCATGCGTTGCATGCACGCTCGTGCCATTTCCTGCTTCCAGGGCGCCTAGAATCCGCACGATATGTACAATGCTGAGCCTGATATACAGAATGCCGTACCTGATATGTACACTTCCGAGCCCTGAGATATGTGTATTGTCCATGATTTGCACAATGCTCCAGCACACTGGGTTGGGTCCATCAGGCGCAGCTTACGCTCGCCGTGGCCGTTGCACGACCGCCATGCATGCGCAGACCGCTCTGCACGTGCAGCAGCACCCCACTGCCGATCCTGCCGACCTACCGCCATTCGGCAGCGACCCCGCGTTGGCCGCCGTGCTCTGCCGCACGGCCGCCGAGGCCACGCTACCCGGCGTCCGCGACGACACGGCCGCCGCGATTGCATCGTACCTGAGCATGCATGCGCCGGGTGATGACCATGCGTGGGGCCGCCGCTTCGTCACCGCCGTGCACGACCTCCGGCAGGACCTCCCCAGCTCGCAGGCATTCGTGAGGGTGTGCCGGAGCCTCAGTGGCAACACCCGCTGCATCATGCTGCGCCAGGCACTTGCCATGGCGTCGCTCGAAGCCATGCATGGCGGCTCCGAGGTGCGCTCCCTGCACAGCTCTGCCATCCACGTAGCCACCTCCCGCAGCCTGCCGCATCAAGCCACCGCTGCCTACTAATTGCAAGAAGCTGTCCGTTACAGTTGTGCAAAGCCCTGGGAACCGACGGTGGCTCAGGTACTGCCGGGTGCCTGCAGAAGGTGCTCCTGTCCGATGTGGCGGATGTGCCGGTGCTGCCAGTCATCCGGAAGCTTCCGGACTGGCGGGAGATGCTCAAGACAATGACGCCGCCCGGCGACGAGGTGCCGTTCGGGTGGGAAGTGCTCTCCACAGCCGAGTGCCTCGACATGCTGGTCGCACCGGCTGTCGCTGACCAGCTGGAGGCTGCGCGCGGCGGCCAGTGCCCCGCAGACACCATCACCCGCGCCATCGTGCCACTCGTCGACGTGCGCCATCCCACGCTGCTGTCGTAGCTCGCCTCTCAGCCCTTGTGTGGGATGTCCGTGCCCCTGGCAGCCACAGCCTTGTGGGACAGAGCGCTGGGCTGCTTGTGATCCAGGCTGTCGTTGTCGTATCTGCGGCCAGAATGTGCTTCATGGTGGTGCATCCCGGCGGTTGCGTGCCATAGTGGGCCTCCAGGGCTGCGATCGGTCCCGATGTTGTTTCCATCACCACACAGCGTGTCATGGTGGCACTCGTCTGGCATCGGTCACGTTCCGGCAGCACTGCCCAACCGCAGCCTCACGTCGTCAATGAGGACTGGTTGTTCCTGTGACGCTTGCTCCCGTGCCCCAACAAGAGCAGATTCACACAACAAGGCAAAGTGGGGTGAGCCGGCTCTGCTGACCTGACCAGACCTGAGGCTGCTTCTGGCATCCGGTCAGACTTGCCCGCGCATGCACGTGAGGGTGTGCTACCGTGCAGGGGCTGGCAAAAGGCCTGAAGAACCGGCGCACGGTGTCAGTCTTCCGGACGCGGCTGTTCTGCTCAAACATGTCTGCCTACTACAGCGACGTGCACTCCACTCTGCGGGGTGTCGCACAGGCCAAAATTGACGGTGAGGGGCCCATCATCATGGCTTCCCAGTAGCCATGCTGGCGCTGTGTCTACCCGGGGCGCCATGAGCCGGCATCTCGTGCGTTGACAGAGGCCCTGCTGGATGCCCTGAGGTAGAACGCTGGCCTCACATGCAGAGCATGATCGTGTGGGCCTGACCTTGCAGTTGCAGCAGATGCCATGCACCCATGGTACAGTAGCTGTGATGCCTGGTAGCTCAGCTGAGCCTGTCTCAGGAGTCCTGCATGAGTGTGTAGTGGCTCTGCCAATCATGGGTGTCGCTGTGCGTGCGGTTGAGATTGCTGCCAGTGTGGTGAAATGGATGTATGCAGTTCAGTGGTCGATTGATGGCTTCTGTGCGGTGATTAAGGTGGGCCAAGCCGCCTGCAGCCATGGCTGCTTGTAAGATGCAGGCTTGGCCAAGCCGAGACGATTGTAAACAATTATTGACTTTGTTCCGCCATGCCTTTGTTCCGCCATGGCCATTCGTGCTGCCCCGGGTGTACATCTCGTGGTTCGTTCAGCCAAAGTGTGGTGGAACAGATGGCAGTGAGCGCAGTCAAGACTGGTTCATACACGTTGTTAGTATGGACAACAGAAGTTACCTGCGTTGAATTACAGGGGTGCCAAAGGACTCATAAGCATCTGCTCTGATCCACTCTTCGGATAGTGTTTACATTGTCTAAATAAGATGTCTGCTGTATTTCACCCGCCATGTGGATGACAATATGGAGGAACACAGCCAAAGCCCTCCCACATGTTGCGCCCACGCCACAAAGCTGGTAATGCCAACATCCTCATGCCCGCTTCCTTGTGTGATGAACTGTCGACAGCCCCAACAAAACTGGGCAACCAGCCACCCAAAGCAATGTGGCTGAAAGGCACATTTTTTCACACCTCCCTCCTCAAGGGACGCCTCCAACTACAGTGCAGCATGGGCCAATCAATTGAAAGCAAGAGACTAAGAACAGGACTACATCGCCTTTCTGCATTCAGCATCAGCCACGTGCTGCAATAAGCAAAAATACGTGTTCCCATTTTGGCTAATGTCATGATCAAAGCGATTGATCATATTTAGCTGAGCTGAGCTTAGGTGCTGTGGCATTCATGACAGAGTCCCTCTCCTGTGAAGACTTTGATTCGAATATGTTAGCAGTCTCCCGATTGAGGTACAACTGTATTCCTATTGGCATGGTGCGCACTGGAAGCTGTGAACCTATCCCAGGACCTTCAGGTTATATGAAGGGATCTCTACCACCAACGCCAACGTCATGACCACAGGGATCAGATTCAGCTGAGAGGAGCTTGTAATTCATGACACGCGCCCTTGGCAAGTCCCGTATTAAGATGGCTGACCACCTCGACTCAGGTTCATGGCCCCTCCACAAGCGGGTCATGGCAACGCGACTTGTGCCATTAGCTCTGCGCAACACCGCAGGACCAGGTGCCCTTGATCCTGTGAGACGTGCATTCGACTCATCGTGGGATTATCCAATGGCAGCAGAAGCCCCGTGGACCCTCCCACCTGCAAACGCGGTTTGGCTCTGTGCCTGCGGCCGCGACATTAAATTTTCAATCTTCCAGCTCAAGAACATCTTTCCGTGGCTGCGGACCAAACACCCAGTGGCAGCTTCTGTGATTGCTGCGGGGCCAGAGCTGCTAATCCAAATCGATGGCAGCCTCTGGGGAGCAGGTCACAGTGTTCACAGGTTGGAGTTCTCCCTGGTCTTGAGGACACACCTCACAGCGTGACGGGCGGGTTGTGAAGTGGTTCTGTATACTACTCATGCCCGGAGCAGCCCTACTGTGCTGGTCTCTACTATGCAAAAGGCCCCCATGGCTGTTGCTGACCGATCTCATGGTCCATGCCTAGGTATGGTGGCATCTGGGTTGTACTGCAAGGCACACTTCCAGGCGTCCGCACACTCTCAAAGGCCCGTATTACTCACCTCCAGCTTCTGCTTCCTTTCCATGGCCAACTGGACTTGCAGACTGCGAATTTCTATCACACACTTTTGAGTAAGTGTTGGCATTTGTTCACTTCAAATGTGGCACTGTATCCATCCTGGCAGCCACAGGTTCCATTGCCACATGGACTGTTCTTCGACGCTGGCCGTCGGTTCACCTTCTGGAGGTAGATGAAATATATGAAGTTTGAAGACCAAGTGAAGTGCATCTTTTGCTCTGCTGAAGAAGCAGCTCGAGCTTATCTCTGATGGCTTTGGTTGTCTTCTGAGATTTTTGTGACCTCGGTTTGAGCTACTGTGAGCTCGATTGAGCGACTGACTTTGTGTTTTCGAACCACTGGGATCACTCTTTGATTGTGATGTCAGGACTTGTGGGGAGGAGTATTGTGGAATGCTGTTCAGTCCTGACATGCTGAGGGTGTCTTGGTGTCACAACTGATCCGAGTGTGGTCGTTGGCCCATCATAGTGTACTGCGGCTAATGTCAGGGTGAGTTGTAAGTCTATGTTCTGGTTTGTGACTGGGGACCGGCTTGTGACCATGTTTTCCATACCATTGCACCCAGGCATGTATGCACGGAACAGTTGCGAATCGTCGCAAGCAAACTAAGAACGCCATGCAAACGACAGGAGACACACACACATTTGTAATTCAATTCATGGTCTGTGAACAGAGCGGTGTTTCACGCTTTGCTTCCCAACAGCCTGCTTCAGTAGTACCGCCTCCACGTTTGTGATAACGTAGCAATGGTCAACAAAAGGCAAGCAGACACGGAGAGAGCCTCTTGTGGCTTGGGCCTCTGCTGTCGACGTAACACTACACCGGCTTTCATGTTGCATGCTGCAATAGGTCACTGCAAGCACCGCTGCGCACCCATCGCATGCACATGAAGCAATCCTGCAGCACTCCGCTAACACTGCACCCATGCATGCCTCCTTGCTTCCCACCGAGTCCTGCACCTGCACAGTCACGTCGCTTTCCACTTGCGGGCGCCTACCGTCAGCTTGCATCCCCCGCTGAGCCTTCCTCCGCTGGGAGGGGCATGCCCCCCTGGGCGTTCATCGGCGCCCAAGCGTTCCTGGGCGCCGGCCTCTTCTCCACCACTCCGCCCTCCTTGCCCTGCTCCTCACCCATGCCGGGCTTGACAGTCCCCCCCTTCTGTAGCACCCACCGCACTCCTGTGTACGTGGTCTGGTACAGGCCCTGCCGGTCCGCGAGGTACTGCATCTGCGCCTCGCTCTCCTCCAGCACGGCAAACCCGATGCCGCAGGCAGCCGCCCTCACGTCCGCTAGGCTCAGCTCGATCGACACCTCAGCCACGTTGCTGCCTGCTGCATCATCGTCGGCCTGCGCCCAGTGGAAGAGCAGCGGCCCGACACTGATCACGAAGCCACCCGGCTTGAGGATGTGGTACAGCACCTGCAGGCGCACACAGCACGCTGTTGCCGGTTGCAGCTGCTTCGTCTCTGCATACACCCTGACGCAGACCTGAAACTGTACTTTTGCTACTTCAACCACAGCGCATTACTGATGATGCGCAGCACTGGTGATGTTCACGGTCACGGTGCTCTGTGCACAGCGTGCAGCACCTCTTTGAACATGCTGTCATGCCTACATGAAGCAGCCGCACTATGTTGCCACAGCCACACGAGAGCAAACAGTAAACCCAGCTTCCGTCAAGGCCAACCCATGCATTACAGGTAGAATCAAATAGCACGTCCAGCCACAGAAACACAGTTTGGGCATGGAAATGAACAGTCAGAGCATGTACCGCCGCCATGTGCAAAAACTGATCTCACACGATGTGGCCCTGGACACAAGAAGGCAACAGAGAGCAGTTAGCACGTCCGGCACATGCGCAAGTGCGCGAGGCGCATCAGCAGCGCCAGGAGGGCCGTACCTGTAGGTACTCGATGATGTTATGCGCCGTGTCCAAGAAGAAGCTGCACGCGACGGCATCATACGCCGCCGCAAACTCCTCTGTGTCAAACACTGGGACAAAGTCACCCGTCACCATGTCGATGTTGCCGCCGGCCCCGAGGATGAGCTGCCGTGGGGGCACGTCCGGCACCCGCACCTCCCGCAGCTGGTCGTCGTCGCTGCGCTGGTTGCACGACGTCGTAACCCTGCATCCAGGCCATCATGCACATTTGTGTGCCCACACCGATAACTAGGTGACAACGTAGACTTGCACACATCTGGCATGCGAGGGCCTAGGGGGACGCTGCATGACTCGACACTCGGTCATGTGGGCCTCAGTTTCCAGACCCGGTTCATGCATACGGGTGCACGCACTGCCGAAGGGGCCGGTGCAGACACAGCTCCAGTGCGCAGCGCGTTGTTACAGAAGCGCCGCAAGCGTCCATGCCAGGGATGGTGAGGCGTCCCATTCTGGACGGGGCAGTTTAACAGCGCTATGGGAGGTGTGGCGTGGGAGCCCCGCATGAATCAGCAGCCCACCCCAGTGTCGCCGCAAGGCCATGGGGGCAGTACCACGCCGCCTTGGTACGCTTCACCTTTCACTCATCTGGCCGCAGTCACACAGCATCCCCGGAAATAAAGCTCGGCCCACACTGCCAAGGTATGCAACGGCCTCTGGCGCTCCTGGGGGCTCACATCCACAGCAGAGGCTGCACGGTCGAGATGGAGGCGCACCAGGGGTGCAGGGGCAGCTCGTCGGCCTCCGTTGTGTCGTTGAGCATGAAGCTGGCGGCGACAAGCATGTAGAAGCTGAACTCGTTGCCTGTGGCGTGGAAGCCGGCGGCCGCGAGGTCGCAGGCCAGCCGCGCCAGGCCGCACCCAGGCACGAGCACCCGGGGCCGCCTGTCTGAGGAGCCCGGGTCGGGGAGGTACTGCTTCGCCTTGTCTACGATCCACTCATACGACTGGGATCGCTCCGCGGCTCCCTCAGAGCTCCAGTCTCGCATCAGGTTCTTCAGCAAGTACCGGACCTGCACATACCAGGAAGCTTCTGATGAAGAACTGCGGGGTCACAAGGGCAGGTGCAGAAGCTGTGAGTCGGTCTCGTGCCGCATTGTGTGGTGTTTCTGGGGTTGCCGTGTGCAGGCTGGTTTGCAGGCAACGTGGGGGAGACTTGGTGCTGGCCAAAGTAGCCCAGCAAGTAGCAGACACGGGGCTGAGCTGCTTGCTGGATTGTCTGCTTGGGTTGTGGGGGGAACAGGGGAATTAGGACCATCATCTCAATTTGTTGCCGGGATACCCCCCCAGATGGCCTCGTGTACTGTACGCCCTGGCTGCAGACCGAGGCTCGACAATCGTAGTGCCGCGTTGTATGCTACCACCAATGTGTTGTGCCACTGCCAGTCTCTTGTGCTACTACCGATGTCTCTCTGAGATGGATGGTGTCGCAGACATGCAGCGGCCTGGGCAAGCGGACTCGAACACCGTTTCATGCTACATATGCCTCTTTGGATGGCAACGGTGCTCTGCTGTGAATGGGAGTTGGGGGGTCCTATGTCAACAAAACGCGTCTCGGCACGGTGTGGTGTCCTTGTGCCGCATAATCACTGCAGTCCTACACACAAGGGGGCGAGAGACTAGTGTCTGGAGTACATGCTTGGATGCTTTGCGGCTGATGCTGTGATCTAGCGCAAGTCTGCAAAAGGTGTTGCATGTCACAGAGAGACTGTTATGAATGTACGACCATGTACTGCCGACTACTTTGAGTGTCATGGGCCCCAGATGCCATTCTTCTTTCGCCTTGGGATCAGAGATGGAGCTGGCATGGAACACGTCTTTTTAAAAGTGTTGAGATACATCATTTGGGTGACAAATTCACTTGTCCATACAGCTATGGTGACGAGCGTGCCTGCAAAGGAGTAGATTGCCTCATTGCACACGTGATGCAAGACAACCTTCGACGCGCATGAACACATTTGATCAGCTCTCATGCAAGACTGTACATAAGGCGCCCAGAGAGGTACTGCATGAGGTGATGCACATGCAACTCGTGCATGGGTGTGGTACTGTGTGCTTGGCTCGCACCTTGCTTGCGTCTAGTGGACTTATTCCTGCATTAGGCTGGGCGGAGCAGTAACGGGCCGCCGTAAGAGCGGGACCGATAGAGCCTGACTTCTCCGCCGAGAGTACTATTTTCGTCAGCAATTGCGTGTTAACGTCCAGGGCTTGGTGCGATCGTTGTAGCTTTTTCTCGAAGCACGGTAGCAAGCGCTGCTGCTCCTCAGGCATCGAAAGGAAGTTCCTCGCCCAGTGTGACACTTGTTGACCAGCAAATGCACGATATTGGAGCATTGCATAGGAGATCCTGGTCCGAATGCTCCCAGGTTAGCACAGCAGGGCACGTACGTGACTCCGACACGAGCCGCGAATTGACGGACGTGGAGCTCCAACAGGTGGCATCACCATGCTCGTGTAGCATCCACAAACACGAAGATATTGGTCAACATACCTGCCCAGTGCCAAGAATTCATCATCACTTATCATGCCGTGCTCTGGCATAGGCACATCCTGGCGAGCGGCGAAACCCGTCGAAGCGGGTGACCACCGCGGCCGTGGTTGTGCACGGTTGCGTTGTCGCGGCATGTGTAAAGTGTCAAGCAGCCAGTTGCATGCACTATGTGATAGGTGTGGCCTGCATCAGGGGAGCGCCATTATGGCGGAATCCTGTCGGAGGACTTGAGGTCCGCAAGCACGTCTTACGATCAGTTTGAGCAATCACACCCGCGCCCACTGCTCAAGATCACACACGTAAAGGATTTTCGCCTCGTTTATTCGCTGTAGTTGGATCGAAGCTTGTGTGGCCTTTGTTTCCGTGCCTACCCGTGCATGGTACTTGACGGTCAACACGCGTGCACAAGCTGGGGCATCTGGCTGTTTCGCGATTCCTCTTACACACTCGCGGTGCCTCTGAAAATGTGCGGGACATGTTGTTCTATGACGATGCTTCGCGAACAGAGTCAACGTTCGGCTAACCACAAGTCCAGCTATCATGCACAACTAGCATGGAAAATATGTGGCGTTTTGGGAGTGTGTCATTTGGTCTCTGGACCCTGCACACTGGCGCGCAGTTAGGTGCAGGCTACATTCGTGTATAGTTGTGGCTTGAGTGTCGCTGTGGCCACAAAGCAGCGCGCGTGTGCTGCGTTCATGGAAAAAATATCCACGGTCAGCATTGCTGCCAGTCTCTTGTGTGATATGCAGTATTGCAGTGTTTGCTTGGGATCGTCTGCTCGCTTTTGTTGTGTTGCTTGAGGAGCGACGCGCACCGCTTCGCGCCACCCTGAATTTTGTGGCTCGGCCAATACGTTTTTTGTGGAACAGGTAGCGGGAAGCAAGTGAAACTTTGTTCCAGTCTTCGTTTTTACGCCCTGAGCCATGGTCGGGCTCGTCAGAGGTCGTGCAATGTGCGCACATCGCGCTCCAGTGGGCGTGTTGCCACATCGCCGTCCTGCAGGTACGACGATCCGATATGGAGGGGGACCGTGCGCATCCCTTTGCGCACTTATGATGTCTGCATCCCATATGATAGCGCTGCTGGATCATTGCACGCTGGCTTCGATCAGATCAGCTTTGCGTGTACGCGGCTCGTTTGGGCGCTCTTGTGTTTCATGGTGCTTGCGAACTCAGTCAGAGTTGTCACAAGCTCCTGCATGGTATGTCAGATGTACCCGCTGAATGGCAACAATCCCAATTGCCGTGCACAGATCGCAACACCAGTCGCCAGCCTGTGAACCTGGCCTCTCGCCATCCACAGATGATCGGTGCTTAAAAATCGCTTAAACCATGCATAGACACGTCTGCTTGTAACACCCATGAACTTCGCCTTTAACGTCTTTGTGTGAGTGTTCTGTTGATAAGTGCAGGAAGAGCAGCACCGACATATGCCACACAGCCAGACTCTAGCCCCAAAACCCCGTCTCCCACAACTAATGGCTCCTCTTCGTCTTCAAATTCGCCTCCCACAGATGCAGCTAGCCCAGCACCTCCCCAGACCACACCGTCGACCCCTCGGACCACATCGTCCATCACTGCCCTATCCCGGGGTGCCTCTGCGACCCCCGCAACGCTCCTTCCAGAGCAACTCCGCAACAAGATTGTCGCACTGATAGCACTCATCGCTGTGTCGCGTGTTGGCGTGTATGACCGCCTCCCAGGGGTGGACATCGAGAAGTTCTCTGCAGCTGTGTCAAGCAGCGGCCTCTTGGGCTACATAGACAACATCACAGGAGGCTCCATCTCCAACGTGGGAGTCTTCTCGCTTGGAATCATTCCCGCCATCAACGCCTCCATCTTCCTGCAGATCATGAGCATCACCTTCCCATCCCTGAAAAAGATGCAGCGGGAAGATGGCCCGCAGGGACGTGCTCGGTATCAACTGTACACCAAGCTGGCAGCACTCGCCTTTGCCTCAGTCCAGGCCTTTGGCCAGCTTTCTGCGCTGAAGTGCGTTCCTCTCGCTGCCTTTGCCTTTCTCCCGTGCTGCTTGTTAGTGCTGTCCCGTGTCGGGAACGCGACGGAATCATTGACTGCACACTGATGAAATAGTTACGTTTGCGTATTGGCTACATCGCGTTTATGACTGATCAAGGCAGGAAAGCGGACCAGGTGCTGAGAAGTGCACTTAAACACACAGCGTAGCTTCCATGCCTTCTGCACTCGGCTCGGACGAGTGAACAGAGGTGCTCGCACCAGCAGTGCCATGCCATCGAGGTGTCGCAACTCTTGCTCCCTGAGCAAGCAAGTCATGACTGGCATGACCCACAACTCCAATGAGCAGCGCAAACCTGTTACGCCTGCCCTTGTTGTTGCAGTCAATGGCCTTTCAAAGGCAAGTGACAAGTCTTATTCAACACTCTGCCCATTCAAGTGGCCGTTAACCCCCTGCTCACTGCATCTCCCTGGCCAGTAGCCCCGCATGAGCCCGCCCCCCCACGTTTAGGGGCACGAGTGCAAGAGTGTGCAGCAAGGCCTGGTGTCCTGCAGGCCGTATGTGAGCGACTGGAGCGCTCAGTGGCTAATCAGCAATGAAATCGCGCTGGTTGCGGGAGCCATGATCGTCAACCAGGTGGCAGACTACATCACAGAGCTCAAGCTAGGCAACGGCACCTCCATCCTCATCTTTGCCAACATCGCCTCGTACCTACCCTCCTCAATCGGCGCTGCCTTTGCACAAGCTGGAGACTCCGGCTCGAGCTCGATCGCCATCTACATGGTGGCTTTCGTGATCACCACCTATGGCATCGTCTGCGTGCAGGCATGTCCTGCCCATCCCCCCCCTGCCCTACCTCCCCCAGCTCTCTCCGCATCGTTTCCGGGGCCCTGGTGACCCTCCCTAGCCTCCAGCCCAATCCCGGCACGCCACCATCATGGAAACACGCATGAACATGTGGGCCTTGCATAACCGCCACCCCCTGACGCCTCTTTCAATGTCAACGCACTATAGCATACTTCCCACCGCTGACGCTGCGAACTGCAGCAGTTGTGTCATGCATGTGCACCGGCCCATGCTTGCACACCCGGGTGCAGCTCTCCTCAGCCGCCCGTGCTTGCATTCACATTTTTGTGCCCCGTACCGTATCATCCTCCAACATACACGCACCCACGGCTTCCGCATCCATGCCAACCCCGCCGGCTACCCCGGCAAGGAATTCAGCACCCGCAGCACCGAGCAGCGGGTGCAGGGGGCAGAGCGGCGGGTGCCGATCAATTACGCATCCCGCTACCGCTCCTCCGGCGACCTCGCGCGGGCCTCCTATCTGCCCTTCAAGGTCAACGCCACCGGCGTGATGCCCGTCATCTTCTCGACGTCGCTGCTCGCTGTGCCCGGCGCCATCGCGCGATTCTCGGGCCTCGAGTCGCTGGAGCCCGCCGCCGTTGCACTCTCGCCCGGCGGCCCGCTTTACCTACCTGCGAACGTGCTCTTCATCATCGCCATCAACTACTACTACACATTCCTACAGCTCGACCCCAACGACGTGTCCGATCAGCTCAAGCGCCAGGTCTGCTCCTGCTTATTCATATCGTTTCCAGGGTCCAATTACCGCCCCTGTTGGACCACCCATCTGCAAGCCGCCGTGGCATGATAATACGGCCGGTACTCCCTCAGCCCCTGTTTCGCATCCATCTCTGTTGCGAAGGTCTGTGATGGTGAGTGCATGAAGACGATGCGCAGTGCGATATTCGTATCCATGTTCCCCGCTCGCACTAGCGCGCTTGCTGGGACATTCTTGGCTCTGTTGGATTGGTATCATGCTGCGCAGATCTGACGCAATGCATGCCTAGAGCAGTGCAATTTATCACAGAACAACAACCTGCTGCTCAAGCGCAAAACAACGATGCAAACAACACACAAACTGGTGGTACAGGGGGCGTCGGTGCCGGGAGTGAGGCCCGGCCGCGCGACGGCGGAGTTCGTGACGGACAGGCTGACGTACATGTCGGTGCTCGGATCGGCGTTCCTCGGCATCCTCGCTGCCGCGCCCGCACTCACCGAGACGCTCACCAACGTACCCGCGCTCCGGGGCTTCGCAGGGACGTCCGTGCTCATCATCGTCGGTGTTGCGACCGACACCGTCCGCCGGATCCGCGCCGAGAAGCAGATGGCCAAGTACGGCGACGTGGATAGCCTCTACGACAAGCTCTAGGGGTGCTTGCTGCTGCAGTGCTGCCGGCGGGGGGGAGGCAGTGTGGCCGCATCATAGCAGGGAACAGGTTGTTCTGGTGCGCAGCTGCAGCTGTGGCCGCGGCCGTGGAGGTTGAGGAGCGCGCGTGCTCCTGGCGAGCCACGACCGAGCCGCTGTTCTGAGACATAAGTGCGAGGCAGGCGCATGTGGCCAGGCTTTGGCGCAGCGGAGCAGCGGAGCTCCGCCAAAGCCTGGAGCCGTGCTTTTGCAGCGAGTGGATGGCAGGGTGTGTGATTTTGCAGCTGCTGGGTGGCTGCAGGGGGTACGTCAGGGGCTGCGGATGAGTCCCTGCATGTGGTGCTGCTGGCCTGTGCTCGTTGCGGTACAGTTCGCCCGGGGCTTGGCTGCTGGATGGGGCTGCCGAGACGTGTCTGTTCCTACCACGACCATGCATCATACTGTGGCCCCACACGTTGAAGGAGGGCCTGTGTTGAGGGGGCCTGCCGTGCATGATGCTACTTTGCTTGCCGGCAGTGTACGCCGGACCTAGGATGCCCTCATGTGTAAGTTCTGCGTCCTTTCACATGCATATGGTGTGGCATCAGATTGTGCTGGGGTGGTCGTGGAAAGGGCAGGTGTTTTTGAGTTTCTCACGGATTGACCGGTTGGTAGTGTGTGTATCTTGCACCAACCACTACGCTGATAACGCTGAGGCCCCCGCAACCTTTTACCCCGGAGAGTTCCGAGATGGCCATTATATTGTTCAGAGGCTCGAGGCAATTGGCCAACCCCTGCACCAGGAAGACACATTGCTCCGGTTTGGCCAGCAACGACACTCTCATAGCTGAGCAGGGTTACCGACACCAGTACGGAATGTGAATCTGAATGTGATTATCAGGTGGTTATGGCAAAGTGCTGCATGTTTGGAGATTATTTTGGCAAGTATATCCAACAGTAGCTAGATTGCCGTCAGGCCAAACAGCCCCGCCGCACAAAATCACCAACCACTACTGCTGGCGACAATAATTCGGTCCTGTGGATACAGAATCCCTCCTTTATCCTGTGCTTGGTGCGTTTGGTGCTCGGAGTTTGTGGCAAGCCCAAAGTGCATGGGCAGAATTTTGTGCAACCAGCGATTTGGCTGACCATGGTGCTGCTTTGGCCACGGCGCATGCACTTGACAGCGTCACACGTTGCCAAATCTGCCGCAACAGTGCATCAGGATTTTTTGCGTCATAAGGTGTTGATGGCGTTCGCGTCACGATCACGTGTGGCAGGGCTGAGGACAGCAGCCATGCAGGCTGTGCATGCTGTAGTGCACACATCGGGCTTCGGCCTAGTTGGTAGGCCACATCAACTACCAAATTAAAATCAAGCATGAGCTTCGATTCTGGACTGCTGGCTGCTGTGTTCAGGCGGTTGACCTGCTGGGTCCCATACCATTCCCAGCATCAGCCATGTCAAGGACTCGTGAATACACCACAGTCACGGTCACCAGCGATCGTGTCGTCATACGCCAGTCAGCGCATGAGTATGACATATTGGGGCTAGAATGACGCCGGTCGTGCGCGTTTCCGCTTGCGTTCTCTCAGGGCTGTGTGAACCTGCACTGTGCTGTCAGGTGGCTTAGGTGGCTTTACTTTGCACGATGAGAACACAAAACGCAACATATCAAGCAAACCACGGTGAACACATAGGTTGAACCTATGCCATTCAGGTTTCCATTCTTGCACGCGTGCGGTTCGTCAGCTAAATGTGCCAAAGGCCATCTGTATCATCGCGTACTTGCTACAAATTGGATCGCCGCACTGTCCTTCCTTGTGTTGCAGTTGATATTCCAAATTTTGTGTATTGGATTGGTCTTGAGCATGTTGTGACTACGCTTGGCGTGCCCGCGCTGGTGAACGGGCAGGACTAGCCAGTCTTCCAACGTTCTGCGCCAACTAACGCGGGCATGGACCAACGGAATGGCTGCTAAGACCTTCATCCAACCAGGTGATCTAGTGTTGCACAAAGGTCAAGTTCTAGGAACTGGTGGATCAGGGCAAGTCTACAAGGGGACCCTCCGCGACAAGTCAGGGAAGCGGACGGTCGCTGTCAAAGTGCTGGATGGATCTCCTGCAACGGCAGAACCTCCCCGAGAGTATCTTCTGCTTAGAAAGGCACTGGATAAGTGTCCTTATGTATGCCGTCCGCTAGGATACTGCGTGAAGGATGGGCAAGTGTGCTTGGTTCTCCACCTGTACGAGAAAAGCCTTAAAAAGTACATCGAGGAACGTAGTGGTGTGAAATCTTACTTTTTGCATTAGCGCATTGTCGTGTGTACGCTGCGGCACCTGCTGGCATCGTGCACTTGCCCCGGTCGATGGTACAGGGAGGTGATGAAAGCTCTCGAGAGACTTGCACTTGTGCTTGCAGGCAGAAGCAAAGGGGTTTTGCATCTGCGAGAGACTGTGTCGATAGCGAAACAGATAGCGGAAGCCGTGCGCATGCTACACAAGAACGCACGCATCGCACACTTTGACATCAAACCCGACAACGTCCTCCTCGATGCGTCCGGCAGCTGCTACCTGTGCGACTTTTCCATCGCCCACGAAGTACCGGTCAACGCTAGCTCGATCCCGCTGCCTCACGATGCCTATGGCTCGACCAACTACATGTCGCCTGAACAGGTCGTCAACAAACCAGGCGGCATCGGGTTCGCAGCGGATGCCTGGGGCCTGTCTGCCACCATCTTGGAGCTTGCCACGGGCTCACCCCCCTACGCAGACCTGCCAGTCATGCGGGTCCTCAATATGCTCATGAATGGCACGGTCCCCACCATCCCAGCCACCCTCGAGCCCCGCCTCGCCCACATCATCTCCCGCTCCTTTGTCATCTCGCCCATCACACGCCAAGACATCCTTGCGATGCGGCACGCCCTCTCCTCCCTCAACGAGGTCCTGCGCATCGAATCTGGCGGCACACCTTCAGTCCCGAGTGCTGTCCTCAAAACCGCCGAAATCCTGCCCACCGCATCTGCCGGCGCCGCCCAATCCGCCCCGTCCCTCCCCTCCGCCTCCCCCACCGCCTCTGTCACAGGCCCGGCCCGCACCCCCTCCCCCTCCCCGTCAGCCCCCTCCGCTGTCGCACTTCCCCGTGTCTCCCCACCCATCGCCTCCAACTCTGCCCCCTCCAATGCGGTTCCCACCAAAACGAATCCACCATCGCTACCCCGCAACTCCATCATCGCCTCCCCCCAAGCTGCGCCCGGGTTTGCAGAGGTCGACCTCTTGGCACTCGACACTATGTCCATCCAGCATCCAAGGCATGTAAACGGCGCCGCCACCCCAACAACCAACGGCACGGCCGCCATGCATGGCACCGCCACCTCCTCCATGGCAGTCCCTGCTCAGGTTAGCCCGTTGCCAGCAGGCGAGACCGAGCCGGTCGTGATCACAGCCGGCGCGAACGGCTGCCTCGGCGTCAAGGCTCTGTTCCGCAGCTGCACGCGGCTCCTTGCAAACCCTCACGACTCGAAGCAGATGACGGGAGTTGTCACGATTCCTCGCGCTGCCGCTCCGGGCCTCCGCGAGGCTGTCAGCGTGTCTGCAGACGGCAAGTTGTCGTGGTGGGACCTCTGCCACGGCCGGGTCAGTGGCATGGCATCGCTCGCCGCCGCGGATGTGGCCCCCGGTGTCGTCGGCCGCTCCGTCACTGCGAACGAGCGCTTCGTTGCCGTCGGCACAGACCGCGCGGCGCTGCTTGTCTGGCAATTCCCCGATGGCGGCAGCTCGTGGGTGGATGCGAACGATGGCCGGGCCCCCTCAGACCAGGTGTGCCTTGCGCACCCACCCCATCAGCAGCTGACAGACTGGGCTGTTATTCTGCACAGGCGATACATCAGCGCGCAGTTCACTGTCCAGTGTGGGAACCAGATGTGGTACCGAGTGTGTAATCAAGGCAAACTCGATCCACTGCAGCAGGCACTGTGAGCTAGCTGCCAGACTGTGCATAACTGAACGCATTCACTGCAGACACTGGCACGGGGGTTGTAGCTTTATCATCGGTTGATGAAGAGATAGCATATGCTGCTGCGGCAAGCTGGGCATGTGTGTACGGTGCCGTTGTTTCAACCACTCCATACGCCATGCATGTTGAGCCACCCGGTCCGGCCGCCATGTTGCCAGTGCTGTGTACGGGGGTCATGCATGCAGGCGCCTCCAAAGTGCGTGGCGGTGGCGCACGTCAAGAGCGACATCGGGCGGCCGGCGGCGACGAGCTCGGAGAGCAACCGCATCTACGACCTCGCGCTGCAGCCTCGCTGGGGAGAAGACCCTGGGGGGCGCTGGGTGGCGGCAGCGAGTAGCCTGGGTAACCTGCTTCTGTGGGACACGTCCACATGGCAGGAGATGTTTTGCGCGAAGGCCACCAGCGGCTCGATCTACTCCTGCAATGCGATGCCCGGGTGCGCCGCTGCTCTTCGCCGCCGCATGTTTGTCAGGGGCGGGATCCTAACAACTGGACCTTGATTCTGGAGTGGCTACATCACCCGTGATCAGCTAGCGCAGCTGCCACACGGCGCTCGAATTCGCTGGAGGCTGCTGTATGCTCTGCACTCTCCGCCGGTGTCTGACTGGTCGGCTGCAAACAGTGCAGGGCAGCCGCTGCGCTGGCTTCTCGGACGTGGGTGTGTAGGTTTGTGTGACCCAGTGCAGTGGCTTCAGATGCCCAGCCGTTGCAGCTGCCTTCTGGGACGTGTGTTCATGAGGCTGCGTGTGGTCGAAGGCTGCTGCGGTCGCTCTGGAGGACACGAGCCGCGTGTGCAGGTCCAACATGGTTGCCGTCGCGTGCCCGTCGCCACAGCTCGTGCAGATCTGGGACTGCCGGCAGGCGCCGACCAACATTGCGGCCGTGCTGACGTGCGACCTGCCGCCGCGTGGCGCCGGCCCCGGGCACGGGCCCGACGACGCGGACGCGATATACTGCGTCGCGCACGTGCCCACCTCGCCCGGTGCCTCCGGCATCCCCAGCCAGCTGCTACTCGGCAGCAAGCGCGGGCGGCTATATCTGTGGGACCTTCGCTTCACTGCCGTGCTATGGACGGTCGCACAGCTCGCCGACAAGGTCCTTGGCTGCGCCGCGAGTGCCTGCGGCCGCCGCGTCGTCGCCGGCTCGCGCTCCGGGCAGGTGCGTCCCGCTGACTGCCCTATCTGCCCGCGCTCATCTGCATCTGCCGCGGCTACGGGCGAGCCGGAAGTGGTTGGCCTGCGCACCGCCTGGGACTGACGCTTTGTTGCACAGTGCTGGCAACCGAGCAGCCTGGCCGCCTTGTTCCATGGCATTGTTGCACCTCCGGCTTTGGGCGCTTGCAGTTCCCATGGCGATTTGGTCGATGGTTTTGTTTGCCGTGCCTCGGTGAGAGGGCGAGGTGGCAGCGAACGGCACTGGGCGCGCCACTGCCATTGCCCTTTGTGGCAGCCTCCCAGGCAGGTCCTTCACGTCGGCGAATACGTGGCGCGGCGCGCAGAGCGTGGAAACAGCTGCCAGAGCGTGTAAACAGGATTCCCAGTTATGCTGCCACCATGTTTAGCCGCCCGGCCTGGATATCGACGACACTTGTTCCTGCAGAGACCTGTGCACGCTCTGTCCGTTGGGGCCTCCCGCACCAGTCCCCACAGCTCCGCGCACCCACCCACGCCTCCTCTTGCTCATGTGCCCTTGGTGCATGCGGAGAAACATCCTGTGCAGAAGGCTTGCAACTGTTTGCACCAGAGCCTCCGCGCTTGACTCGATGGTGGCCTTGCACATCCGGCAGCGGGGCCCTGTGCAGGTGGCGATGCTGGACTGGACGAAGCCGCTGAAAGGCGCCCAGGCTACGCATGCCGCCCATCCCTACGTCTCACAGTGGAAGTGCTCCAACCCGATGTACTTGTGGCCACGGCTGGAGAAGGGCATCCTGCGCGTCACGTGCGGAGACGTCCTGCCCGGCCCGCTGCTCGCCGACCCCACCACCGTCGTCGCAGAGTACGCCACCGGCGTGACCGGGTAGCGATGATACCGCCACACGCCGCTCCCCTCCGGATCAGGCCGGTTGCTGCGCAGGGCGGGGTCGCCCATGGTCCGGAATGGCGGCGGCGTGTGCATGAGCAACGGCCCGTGTGTGTCGCTCTGCCTGGGGCCACGGTGCTGCGTACCGGTGGCGTGGAGCGCAGCCATCTGCAAACATGCTGAGCTGTGTGCTGTGCATGCTCTCACAGTGCCTGGGGAGGCGGGAACACCATGAGAGGCCAGGCGTCCTCGGCCCCTCATAATTGGCGGCAGCTACAGGGTGACAGGCAGCGCTCCCACAGGCCGCCGGAACGGGTCACGATGCATGCTGGTGACGGGTGGTGTCGGCATGTGCTGCGTGACAGCAGGGGCCTCACGCTGGGTGCACAACTCACCTGCCACGGTCGCCAATCTTCTCTGCGACGCGATCGTCACACGCTGGCAGTGCTGGCGGTGGCGTGCATACTGCACACCGGTGGGCAACACGCCCTCCTGAGGCTCCCGCATGGGACTCCTGCCGGCCTGGAGGGGTGGGCCACTGCAGGCGAGCCGGGCCACGCCTGTGTTCGCGGGTGGGCAGCATATAGGCCAACGGGTGCGTGGGAGGAGTGCACTCGGCCCGGGGCAAGAGCCCGATAGTGTTGCAGCCGAAAGGCTGCAAATTCTGGGATCTCGCAGCTTTGGCGGCATGCCAGATGTGCGGATCCCTCCTAGCGCGACTGCAAGGGTAGATCAGTATCAGCCCTTGCAGTCCGGCCTGCAGACATCGCGTGCTGCGTGCTCTGTCGTGAGTGCTACAGGCACAGCAGGCAGTGTACCGTTGGGTGTATGCATGGAATGCATGTTTTGCTCTTGCCTGCGGTTCAGAGAAGTGGAGGGGAATGCAGCTGGCTGTGCTGGTGATCCGGCTCGGAATCGCATGTCCCCAACAAGAAGTTGGAGGATGCCCTTGTCTGCGGTTATCGCCGCGGGCGGACCAGCAATATTCCGGGGTGGTGAGCGGTGCACGTGCTGTGATCTGGTGGGGGCTGGTCCTGCAAGGGGAGAGGAAGGCGCTGGATGGGGGCACCTTCTGATAAGAGCGGGGGTCATGCATGGCAAGCATGCACGATCCCCGCGGCAGACAACGGCCGCGGCACGGCTGTGTGCGAGGGTGTGCCTGCTTCCGCAAGCACCGGCAAATAAGTTGTGTGCATGCATGATAGTATGTAAGACACTGGTGCACGATGCATCCTTTTGTTTGTGTCGTGTCTGCATCACTTTCGGCTCGGCCTGCTCCCATGCTGGTGAAACCCGCTCCGTGTGCTTGACAACCTCGCTGCCAGATGTGCAAACCGCCTGCATACGAATGATTGAGAGCTTGCAACGCCGTGCAAGCTGACTGGGTGCTGACGCTGTCCTCGGTGCAAGTGCTCAGTTCCTATTTGGGGCTCCGCAAGGTATTGTTGCAGCGTTGTGACAGGCACTGGAGTCTTGATTTGGCTGTGCGACAGTGAATTGAAATGCAGTTGACCTGGAATGGCATCCCTTACGCCTCCATGCCACGGCTCTCTCCGAGACTGTGTCTCGGCTCATATCCCCCCCATTGCCGGCACAGTTGCACACAAGTCGAATGTAAACCAGTCCAACCACAGCTACCCCACCAATCGTGGTGTGCCGACCGGATCAGCCCGTCAGCAAGCAGACAATGGGAACTCGCTGTCCTATCCCCACCCTCATCCGAGCACCCAAATTCAATAGTACATGCCTGATGCAGCTGGATATGCATCGTGCGGCTAATCATCCTTGATGCAACTGCTTGACCCTTGACCGCTCAGTGTGGCAAAACAACATGGCTGAATCGTACAGCTGACTCGATCTGACAGGTAAGGGGAGGGGGAATGCATGATCCTCTTCCAGATAGATAGTGGTAGGGACGTTCAGAACAACATCACATTGGACGAAGACATGTTTGGGGCTAGCTGAATCAAATCGACGACGCATAATTTACACAACCTTCCTTGGCACAAAGGATCATCAACCTATTTTCCTTGGTCTCATATACCTATGCTGACTGGTACTATCTATGCCCATGACATCGTTATTCCCAATCTTTGATGATCATCATGGTACTACCTCCAGGTGTCAGCCCCGGGAAAGAAAGCAACAGGACATCTGCATATTCTCTTTTCAACACACAGCAATCCGCATTCCCACATGATGTTGTAAAACTGTATGAAATGGCCACGAATGAAATCTTTAAACCTGAACTGGTTGATGGTGGGAAGGCATCCATCGGGTAACACCCATTCACACATTTATGATCAGATCTACCAACCGGTCTGTGGATGTCATGCAAGCTCTGAGAGCCTGTGCCATGACCTCGCAAACCTGGGTGTCTGTGGATCCAGTCAGGAGTTGGGCATAGCAAGACTGGAGCACGTAGCCGTCCTCCTTGATTGACTTTTGCAGAGCAGTAATCTGTTGCGCTGCCTTGACTTGGGATCTGCTTACATATGCGGAGCACACATCATCGATTGCTGCAAGGAACTGCCCCAACATGGGCTGTCCGCCATCCCCAGAGAACTCACAGATCGACCGGCTGATATTTTCCGGGACGGTATCTGAAGCTCTGAAGCCTGCTTTTGCCTGCAGCGCAATCAAATGCGCCATCCGAAAACCTAGGCTCCCAGATTTCGACGGCAACCATGGCTGAGGGAATCGGAACGAACAGGAAGTCAGGGACGCGCACCTCTCGCAGGTGCTGGCATGTATGTCCGTACAACGTCGACATGCATGCCATAACATCCATGATTATGGCAATGCTGTCATCGATTGTGCCCGGCTGTCTCTCAGCTGCGGCCACATTGGCCGCGGGACCAGGCTCGCCGAAGCTAGGCTGTGTGCACGCCATACCAACGTGAGAAACACCCGCAGCCAAAGGTAAAGCTATTGCTCCGAGAAGCAATTCGCGCTTGTTGACTTCACCTTGCTGCGGTCCTGTGGACAGGAAAGCACCACACGAGGTAGACCGTCTGAGGCTATGGTCGCCCAGACTCGGCTGTCCACCGCTCGAAACACGGCGCAGACGGTTCATTCCGCACGCTGACATGATGATCCTAAATCAACAGCACCAGAGAACCAGTTCGCCTTGCACTGGGACTATCTTGATGCCTTGCGAGGACTCATGGTCCACGATACCACCTCTGTCTGGTCGGGAGACATGTTCTTATAGACGTTCACGGATGTCCCAACTTGATGGAGTGATGTATGTGTTTTACGTTCATGGGACATTGTACGTTCATGGGGCGTCTGGCATGCAACAAAAGACATGCTCCAAAACCCACGGAATTGGATGGTCATGGGCGTCGCTGATCAGCGAGACGACACTCTGCCGGTACGTAGACGAGGACATGCATCGTACATGCAGACCAAGTGTGGTCCACATAAGCGGCATTTCCCTGCCATCGAGTGGTAGTGGATATACCCTCGGTTCCCCACGGTGATGTGTGACTGAAGCCAACCGTGTGTGCACTCTCACGCTGCCTTCGTGGTGCCAACAGTTGCATATGCACATTGCGGCGCGTGGATTGCAAATGAATCAGAGAGGCTTCTTTCCTACGGTGTATACCGAAATCTCCGCAGTGCCGCGACAACGGTGTTTTCGGACGTTGAAGGCTGTCTGCTCCGGTCTGACGCGGGGGCTTGTCGCAACGCCGCTCAGAATCAGTATCTGGTGCACCAGCAAGTGCACCTTTCATTTGAGTTGCTGAACCTGTTGCCGGGCGCCCAGTATTCGTTGTAAAATGCCTCGGTTCAAGTCTCATGATGTCGATTCCAAGTCACGACAGAGCGTTGTCCCAGCCAACGGGCCTCCACATCAACTCTGTGGCGTCTGACATGTTGTAGGTGTCCCCTGCGAAACTGTGCTAGCTTGAGGAAGCACACGTAGGTGGCCATGGGAATGTTCCTCAGCGTCTGTTGCCCACATATGCCATGGCCAGTCAGTGCTCAGCAGAAACAATATCGCACCGTCCTCGTAATAGAAGCTTGCGAGAACGGTGCCATATGCTGATGCATTTCAAGTATCTTAGGCGTCGGATTGTGAGGACAGTCATTGCGGTGGGCACAACTCGCACATGTGTATGCGGCACTCCTTCTGCAGACAAGGTCGCAGAGTTCCAACAGGAATCGCGTCACAGCCGCACGTGCATTTTTGTTGATCGAACCGCACTGGTGTTTGGATGCTACAACAGAGCATGCTTGTAAGGCCACCATTTTCCCTCAGCTGTATGTGCCTGTTGATGCAATCTGAAGAAATCGGCCACGGCCAGATCAAGTGAATACGATTACAGCATTCCACATACTATCAGAATCAGGAAATTACAGCAATCACTGGCTCGCATGCTTCTCCTTTTCGCAGTCAGGCTCAATTCAGCCAACCAGTCCGACGGTCCACAGGAAACCCCCGAATCAGAGGTTTCGCCACAGTGCAAGGCGAACACTAGACGACACCACCCAACAATGACCACACACCAGGAATTTGAGAAGAGCGGGTGCAGCTCGACAGCTGCGGCCTCAACGGACCCAGGCAGACGCAAGGGCTCACATCCATCACCCAATTATTCTCCCACACCGTCACTCTCCTTTTTCGCACCTCCCGCATGGCTAGGTGCCTGATCTGAGCAGCACATGCATCAGCCATGGGGATCTCACATCGAAAACACCAGTACACCGCTGCATCGCAGGCTGCTTCACCGATCCACCCCTGCACACCCACAATGGCCTGGGTACGCCCTGTCTGCCCCTTGCCTGCTGGCAGACCACCTCCACAGCAGAAGCGGCAACTATCCATACACCTCTGCCTGCATGCGTCGGCAGAGCGTGCGCCATCCAGAGCTCGCTCACACAGCGGCCATCAGCGCGACGCTGCTCTTTCATCTCAGCCACCGGACGTGAGCCCCTCAGCAGTTGCCGCACGAGACGACACGGTTTTCCTCCTCCTCATCCTCCGAATCGGGAACTGTGTCCGACACCTCCGCGGCACTCGCACCGGCAACGCCCGCCGCAATCCCCTCTTCCACAATCCCTTCAAGCCGCCGCTCGCCAGCACTCCCCTGTCCCCGTGCATCTGCATCTTTCGGGCGCACACGCTTCGCTGTGCGCCCGTCAGGGGCTCCGCGCGGCAGCCCAGACTCGACGCGGCAACGCCACTCCCGCCACTTCTCGTCAAAGATGCCCCAGATGCGTGCCGCGAAGGCCTCGTCGACGGCGTCGTCCCACCAGCACTGCACGTGGCAGTAGCACAGCCGCACGCCCCGGTGCTGCCCGAGGCGTACGCCGTACACGTTGCGCAGCCGCTCCTCGTCAAACCTGCGGCATGTATCGGCCCGTCACACCAGGCGCGTGCCACACCCCCTGCGGCAGCTCCGGAGTGCACTGCCCTGCTATGTACATACTTGCATGTGCACATGCCCTCCAATACATTCACAACATGCCGTCAGCCAACTACAGCCGCCACTGGCGTCAGACTGGACTCCGATGCGAGCCAGATTTCGTTTCTCTGCAAAACCCTCACGCAGGCGCAACCGCTCTGGACCGCTGCTGGTGCCTAAATGACCTCTAGAATGCTCAGTAATTAACAGGCGCCAGCAGCTCGGGCGGTACGAATTGCGGTCAGCTGCCACATGTGCATGTACATCTTGGGGGCGGAAGGCCTGTGGAGCTTATGTGCAGACGCGGAAAAGCCGGTGGCATTGCCGACCAGGATGGTGCTGAATGGTTGGGCGCTGGAAGCAGGGGGCAGGCGCACTGGAAGACCCGCCACTGGGGAGTGGCGGAGAGCTGCGTGCCGGTAGCTGAGGGGGCGCCTGACGCGGCTCCGGTGAAGAACGTGACAGCCCCGACCGCCCGCTCGCCACCCCGGCCCTCGCTGATGTCTGACACCTTGGCCCAGAGCTGCTGAGGCTTGAGGGCCAGCTCTGAGCGCACCGCATCCATCACCTCCCGCTCCACCTGTATCACCCAATCTAGCTCGGCGTTGCCTGGTAGCGCGCAGGGGTCGTCTCTGCTTTTGCGGTAGCGTCCGTATGCAGGGATGCCTCTGTAGCCCACGTTTTTTGCCTATCGGATGACTGCGCCATAGCCCTGTGCCCACATGCATGCAGTACAGCTGACAGTGACCACCGTGAGCACAGCTGTGCAACGCATGCATGGGGTGTCACACAGGTCGGCATGGAGGACAGCCGAGCCCTCAAGAACGGCACTTTGACGCAGCAGCCGTGCGCCTGCTAGACACCGCCACACGCAGAAGCGTCAAGAAGCGGCGACCTGGGGGGGTGTGGGACGAGATCAGGCCGAGTTTCAAGCCCATCTGAACGCCCAGGGCAAAGCCGGGGCGGACCTGTTCCTGGAGGGCGGCGGCCTTGTGTCCCTCAATGACCTCCACGGGGAGGCACCGCGCCTCTGGAATGAAGCGGGCGCCGCGGCCGGTGTCCATCAGACGGAGTATGCGGCGGCCCTCGGCGATGCGGCGCGCTTGCTCCGGCGGCAGTGCCGCGGTGTCTGCACCCCGCAGTTGGTCTAGGATGCCGTCGTCCAGCCGCAGGAAGTGGTGCGGGTCGAGAGCCATGCGGGACCACCCGAACACCGGGTCCACCTCTCGCAGCATCCGCAGGAACGTCTCCTCCAGGGCCATCACGTCCCTGGATGCAATGCTCGCGACACTGCTGACGGCACATGCACAGGTTGTGTGGCGCTCGTGAGGAGCGACGCGTGTTTGGGCAGTGTTGCGTGATCCACGTTCGAGACAGAGGCACCTGCGTGCAACCAACGCGGCTGCACCTGCAGGGGCACACTGCTTTGCAGCATGCCTGACCGGTGCCGAGCCGAGGTTGAGCGGGTGCCAGTCGCAAGTTCACAGGTCCGACAATGATCCGACCCCATATCGGAGGGACGGATGTCTGGGAAATTGTCACGGTGAAAAAGATGGGGTGCCAGCGGTGGCTGTACAGCAGGCGAAAGAGGGGGGGGGGAGCACACCCGCACTGGTAGACCTTCTCGTGCATCAGGGACCGAGTGTCGAAGAGGTCGTTGACTCGCTCTATGAGGAGCGCGTCGCGCGTGCGCTCAAATGCGATTTCAGTGCGCAAGTGAAGGCCCGCTGCCTTGCCGGAGGGAGTGAAGAGCGGGCCTTCCGCCACAACGACCCGGGCGTGGTCCAGCAGCTCTTGGATGTGATCCTTGCTGTGGAACCTGCCGGGCTTGCCAGCAAACGTGAACCGCTGGTCTCGACACAGGTAGTCCATCTTGTCCACGTCCAGTCCTGTGCATGCGGTCGCTGGTCACCGACTGTTTGTTTGCGTGGAAGCAGGAGCAGATGCGAGCGCCGGCATTCTCATGGTGTGGCTTTGATGGTGCAGGCGCCCAGTGGGTTGGGTTGATGACTGGACTCGGCCACAGGACATGGACAGGATATGAACAGGACCCGTTCGTGCTGAGTAGGGGCGACGATGTCTCCCCGTAGGCCCGTGGAGGGTGTACTCATGAAGAACTACCTCAGAAACAAAAAGGCTGTTCAGCGCCGTCGTCTGGGCGGAAGGCCGCAGCCTGGCATCATGCAAAGCACGGATGTGGATATGCCCGCTCCCTAGACTGACCGCGTCCGCCACACTGCCCAACTGTTCGCATCTTTCCAGCTTGATGCTTGACGGAACAGTGGTGATGATTCGTTCTGCAGTTACCAACCAGAACACAAGGAGATGAGGACTGCACCACTCTGCCTGTTGTTCACGATTGTGAACAGCCACGTCTTCTCAGGATCTACTCCGTCAGTGACACCCATGATCATGCTCTTCGCTGCATCGATGTTCTCTTCCTGTCTCAGAAAGTGCTCCTCGGGCAGCCCCTCGCTTGCCTCTGCAACGGCCAGGTCCAGCAGCTTTAAGCTCATGTCTTCGTGGCACCTGCAGCTGGCATGCAATCATGTGGATGCCGCCAGCGCACAGGATGACTGATGAGAACCTCGAGTGCTGTAGATTTACTCCTCCCACCATGGTTGCCGTGAACCAGCTCCACAACAATGACACCTTCACAGAGCGCGGAAATGCCACAACACATGCAATCCAGATTCCACTGTACTGGAAGGACAGAGGCGTAATCACGTTGGCATTGCCGAGAGTAGAAACGTTGATGAAATCGGCGGTTGCCTTACCAATTTGCAATTTGTTCATCAGCCTTCTGTGATCGAAGGAAGCGCTCCCACAGATGGCTGAACGGTCCATGACCAAGATCGTGCGCATACCCTGCTAGTTCAAGCTGTAGAAGCTCCTCAGGAGACGCCATACAATCCTCCGCGGGAAGGCCTTCAAGTGGTGCTGGGTCCATGTTCTTGGATAGCAGCTCACCAAACTTACGTGCCCACTGCCCTACTGCAAGGCTGTGCTGGAATCTGCTATGCTCGGCTCCGGGGAAAATCTGCAACAACAGGTTGTTACGAATTGAAGGGCGTGCACGCAGGGCCGCTTCGGCAGGAGACTGAAAACGTTATCTCCGACACCGCAGATCGCCTGCTGGCGGGGTACCCCAGGGCCGCCCGAAAGCATGGCAAACATGCCTACGATCACTTTAATAACAGAGCTTGGATACACTCTGACTTCTCACAGGCATGCATCCGTCGCGCGTCGCGAAAGCTGAGATTCGTTGTGTCGCTGGAAGCGCACGTTATTGCTGAGGCCCAGCTGACGACAGCGACTCAAACGCAGGAAAGGCCTGGAATTCCTGAATGGTAGTAAAGCACTTGAAAGATGCATGACGCCCACGACAGGGTCGTGGCATCCCTGGCGCATACAAGGTGCCTCCGAGCCTGTTCCGACGGCATGGCCATTGGTTGGGACTTGAGAAAACGGTACAGATTCCATGTTGCAGCAGCACCCACTCCCTCGTTCTATTTAAAGACGTAAGCAAGCCCTTGTGCGCTTATAACTACGCAGACGCAAACATACATGTGCACAACGAGGTCGACGGAACAAATCGGTTCTGCAGCAATTGCGACGCACTCCTGGCATCTCTGCATATGCTAGCCGATCTATCATTACCAGCAGTGCATGCGGTTGGATCCAGCAACCGCAGCGAAAGAGCAAAGCCGGTGCTCATATGCATTGCAGACGTGCTTCCCGGATGGACGCAATTCGTTCTACTGCTTGACTCCCGCTTCCCAGCATGCATGCCATGGTCGTGTCTGCGAAGATCAGTCCAATAATGGTCTGCACCAGTCTTGATCAGTGATCAAAGCCTTGGCGGCTGCACGTCGTTATTCGTATAGCTGATTGGAGCCTTCAACCCGTGCATGCACATTACAACAACAACTCGTCAGACCCAGGCGACCACCTGTAAGTGACCCAGACATACGAAAATAAAACCAGAAGCACAACACGCATGCGACCCCACCACATCCGACTTTCAGGCCGCTGTGCGCATCCGACTTTCAAAGCTCGAGCTCATGGGTATGCCGTTTACGTGGCCATGCCCATATGCCACATGAGCCTCAGGCATCACACAATTTCACGGGTGTGGATATACAGGCACTGGATGCACCTGAACCGCTGCGACCGGAATCTGAGCGTCTGCAGCCTTCCTTTGCAGAGAAACAACGCCCGCGGTCACAAATAACTGCAAACGTATAAGTACGACAGACACAACACCGCTGAGTGAAACATATGGCCGTGTGGGCCCCCCAGCCTTTGCTCTTCTCAATGAGATTGCAGAGTTTGCGGCCTCGACAGGCG
>JAUMHO010000013.1:1222728-1254559 GCA_032360965.1 Ulva armoricana
GGAGAATCCGTGGTCATGTAAGAGATGCGAGGACCGAAGTGACATAATCGGCTGGACTACAGCAGAGGGAGCTGCTGCGTAGGGCGCACAAAGGGAGTCAGTGAGCATAACATGTACTGGTGCCGATCATGGAATGGAGTACAGAACAGTGCATGCGTACCGTGGTGTCTGGCGCAAATGGTCAGACATAGCTTGGGTCACAAGGTGGTAGTGTATGCGCTCAGCTGTGTACAGCTTCCACCAAACAAATCGTACGTGAATTTTGCGGGCGAGGGTTCTTGCTAGGAACAGCCGTGTAGCCGCAGTGCGGAATGCACGGACCGCCCACGCAGAGAAGGCAGCAGTCATGCATCTGAATAGAACCTGCACGTGTTCCAGCTGCTGTAAGAGCCTACATGAAACTTGCCGCAGCTGTGATGAACACATTTCAGCAGTACGGACCATGGCGGGCAACGGCTCCCAGCAGCGTTACCACTCTTGATTCATTGCAGCTGAAAACGAACGATTCCATGTGTCAAGCGAGTGGAGCAACGAAAGTGCCCCCCAGTCAAACCTTTGACACACATGTGCATGTGGCTCTGAACCTAGTTTCCAACCATACATATAACAACATGCGCTTGCTGCACGGGCATGTCTCACCTTAGCCAGCAACTCTCTGCTGTCTCGCTGCTGTTTGGTCCAAGTTCGAAGTGCAACAAAGCACGCAGTCTGAACATGGAAGTCAACCTTTCTCCCAAGTCGTGCACTCATAGCCTCTGCAAGCTCCATCTTTGCTTGACTTGCCTGTACCAGAGCAATCCACGCATTCCATGCACGTTTCCGCTGCCGTTCCTGCATTGCCTGGATGTGCCGTCGTAGCCGGCGATGATTAGTGGCGTTGGCAAAGAGGCCAGCCAGGCCATCTCGCATTTGCACGTGGTGGCGGTGGTGGGTTGCTGCATGGGTAGCGGCAGATTCGTCCACACAGTGCAGCCAGCTCTGCCACGCTCTTACCACTAGGTTTTGGTGCATGCAAGCTGCAACTTTCATGCACACAGCTTTTTTCTGCCTGCACCCACAGGAGTTGCTCAGGTTGTCTGCACTGTATAGAATTCAGCTCAAACTTGGCGAGCACAACGTGGAAATGGCGAGGGAAGCGTGCTCTCCAATCCTTGTCGACCAGGAGTGCCAATACGGCAGGGTTTCACATGGAAACATTTCTGCTATGGGCTCTTTTGCTATCCGCAGATGAGCTGTTATTCATGCAAAGGTCAGCTTCTGTTCGAATACCCCAAACAAAGGTCAGCTTCTGTTCGAATAACCCCAGAACGACGCTCACACCTCCGCCAGTGTTTGTAGCTTGTCCACGAGTTCCACGCTTTGCGCCTGTGCACATCCATGAAGGAATTGACTGCTGCTGCATGCCTCAGGCGTGCCACTTGAACATTCTGCACAGCCTGTTTCCACAGGAAGAACGCTTGAGCAGCTGTGCTTGCACGGAACTGCGCAGCAGCCTTGGCTAGCTTCTGCCGTTTCTGCAGTCAAATTAATCATGGTCACAAACCACACAGTTAGTACTGTCAGCCGCTACTTTTGGTGGGAATGCTCCACCCACAGTTGCACCGGTAATCGGCACACAGACTGGTAACTCAGTGAAGGCATTTTAATGAAGGTGCAGGCATGTGCTGTTCACAAAACATCACAATTTAAAAACAAATCCATTGGCAATGCAATGACCGTAGTGCGGCCTGTATGTCCATTGCCCGCTTGCATACTTGCACTGTCATAGACTTGGGGAATGCCAAACGATCTATGAGTCGTTCACCTGCTGCCAAACGCCTGTCTGCTGCCTCCACTGCGCCCAGACTGCCCCCAGACGCGTCCTTGCCAACCTTCGCAAGAAAGTAAGAGCAACATGGCGGTAACGGATGCAGCGGCGAATGTATGTATACCACCTGCTGAAGCAAGCTCGAGTGCGGCTTCTGGTGAACATTGCCACAGCAATGGCGAGGCGACTGCGTTTCTGCTGCCATCCACTTGAAGCCATCCGCCAACACCGAACCACTTCCCGCAAAAGCCTGCATGAACTCTATCTGTTAATCATTTGCTGCTCAGCCAATACAGACATCACAAGCGCACTGGTATTTCAGGCATGTGATTCACCGACGCAACTCGATGCACCCTTCAACTAAGGCAGCAATCTATGCCACCACGTAGCGGATCTGCTTACCACGTATACGTATCAACCCAGTAGTCAGGGCATTGAGGCCAACTGCCTCAAGCACGTGGAATATATGGCAGCATACGTCGTGGTATGGTGTGCCACAGCTAGTGACCAACCATGCGAGTACTCCAGCACATCCCTCCAGCGTCTCCAGGCGGACGAGACGGAAAGGTTGCGGTAGTGGCCCAGCGCCTGGCGTAGTTTCCCCCTGATCTGCTGATTGTTTCTGAACGCGGACCAGCCGGCCCACAGGTGCCGATGCAGGACGCGTGAGAGGAGGAGGCGGGCAGCATGCTTCCTGTGCTGCGCTTCCTGTACCTCTCGCCCCCATGCCGTCCACACTGTCCCCAGACGACGGCAGCGCCTGCAAGGTACTCCTGTTTCCAATGGTGACTGATCGTGTGGAATTGCCACACGATGATGGTGCCACCAGCCGACGATGAAATTGCCATAAATAGCTATATCCCTTATCCAACAAAGCTGGTGCTGACGTGGACTGCACGAATGCAATGCCATGCAATCATATGCCAAGGCACTGTGAAAGGAGCATAGCGCCATGGTGTACCAGCGGTCATGCCGTCCGCAGGGATACAGCATTATTCCTTGTAGGCACCTGTAGAGCTTCATGAGCCATATTATCTGGTTAATCAGACCCGTGAACAAGCAACAAGCATGCCATACTTGTCACTGTACGGAACACAAAATATGCATGCTTGGTTTGCGTTCAGGATGAAGGTGAGCGTATCGATACAGCAGTCCAGCAACTTGCATTACGCACCAGTGGTCGTCTGCATTCCTTAGTGCAACACATACTTCAAACCAAGCTCGCAGGACAGAGTAAAGAGCTCCATTGCTCCAGTGCAAGACTGCCCAAGCCAACTGATCCCGCTTGCGCCGCTGCCTTATCGCACACTCTCTCCAAGCCGCCCACACTGAGGCGACGGTGTTGCATCGCCGCCGTGCAAGGGACGCCTCAACTTTGAACTTTGCCCCTGCAGACCACGCTGCGAACGAGCCCCACTGCCTGAACGCTGACGCCACAAGCATCAGCCGCCAGCTGGCGGCAATTGTGTGCATTGCCTGCCTCAGCCTGCGCCGCCGCTGCGTTGCTGCCCGCCAACAAATGAATGTGCGCGAGCGCATGCCAGTGAAGAAGTACGCTAGTGCTGCCCGAAGTCTCCTCTGCCTCATCACGTGTGCTCCAAACGCGGTGATTCCGTGCCGTACCAACGCGCTGTGTGCGTGGGCTTCCGCACATCCCATGTTCTCTGCCTTTTTCAGTCGATGCCAAGTGTACAGCCGCCAAGCCTCCCATCTACGTGCAAGGGCAGCAAACCGCCAGTAACCGATGGCACGTACAGCAAGGCTCTGCTTGGTATGCCGTTCCACGACCCAGGCATGCCAGCTAGAGAATCCGGAGGCCACTGTGCGGTGCTTCAGTCGGCACAGGGCCCGCCGTGCAGCAGCGCGCACGTGCTCGGCCGGGAAAACCACCGTGACCCACGAGTTCCAGCATTTGCGCACATGCCTGCATTCCTCACACTTGAAAGAAGCGGCAGCATCAATGTCATGGCTGCACAGCTGCTCAGGATGTGCTTGTGCACTGTTAAGAAGGATCTGGCACGACTGGGTCCGATGCGGTGCAGACAGACAACAAACGGCAGTCGACTGCTCCCATGCAGAGCTGAGCAGCTGGGAACGAGGACACAGGGCTGTGAAACTGGCCAGAAGCATACCACTGCCGCAAGGTATGGCAAGCCGCCTCGGATTTCTTGCGAATCCGCACAACATCGCCCCACTGTGCCCACGCTCTCGCAACAGCGTGATGTGCCAAACGCACCAGTGTTTGTGACACCAGCGTACGTCTCCGTACCTTGGAGGCCACCCAGTCCTTCCACCACATGAACGACATCGCCTGCACAAGAACTCGCTGTCACTTGACCCACAACATGGTCTGGAACGGTTGCAATCTCTGTACAACAGCATGTTGCTACCCAATGATTGCGATCACGATTCACAGTGGCTTCGGCGGCCTATGTTGAAATGCCCACCAGCTATGCAACAAGTGCAAGAACAGTAGTTCCTGGCGACACACGTTAGCTGACCGGCGATGCGGTCATTCAACAGAACGCACCAGGGTGCCTGCTCGCCAGAAACGTGTAGCCTGTGCCATTTTCTCCCGCATGTGCTTCGCCTCTGCAACCATGCCTGCCCACGCATCCCAAGCTGACGAGAGCTGCAAGTTTGACAACCGCACCCCAGCAGCACGCAGCAGGAGCCGCTTCCGCTGCCGCCACTCAACGTACCCATGCCATCTGCTCCAGGCCGCTACGAGCTGCACACGCTGCATGCGCACCACAGCACGCAGTAGCACAGTCCGCTTCTCCCTCCACTCTAACGCGCGCCACAGCCATATCGCAAACGATTTTGCTTGCGCCAGCTGAGCCCACACTGCCACCGCATGGGCAATGCGTCGCCGTTTCCGTTGAAGCTCCTCAGACCTCTCCTGCCACCGCGTGAATGCTGCTGCGAGGCCCCTGTGCATGATTTTGTTTGCAATCGCCCTGCACCGGCGTGCCAGTACCACCGCAGCTCTCCAGTCATGGAGAGCCGCTGCCACAACGACAGTCTGGTGGTGGCAATCAGCGGCTCGTTCATTCGCTCCTTCAAGTACTGCATCACACCACGTATGCCATGAACGCCCCAGGGCTCTGCTGATCATCCACTTTGCCGCCCGGCGAGCTGCTTGCACTTCATCTGCGTATTCCACCCACCGGGTCAATGCTGAAGCCATCTCCCGGTGCATCAGAAACGCTATCGCTCGGGACGCAGCATCCCGCTTTGCAGTCCGATACTCGCGGTATCCCTTCCAAGCGGCCCATGCAGCCCCCAGCCTGAAACTACGAAACATTGCAGCAGCCCGAATCATGAGTGTCGACCGCCACCGAGCCTGCGCGCAGCGGTCAGCCCATGAACCCCACGCCGCAGTCAACTGTGCATGCCGAAAGCGCTGCACTGCCTTCGCCAACAACTCTGCTTTGTGCTTTGACCGCACGCAAAACTCCAGCCATGTGACAAATGCGGCTGACGACTGTCGCTGCCGCCAGTGCCACACCGCACAGCACAAGTGTCTGCGCTTTTGCGCCCGCCAGGCCGCATGGTCCCTCCAAGCTTCCCACCCCGCAGTCAACACCCGCTGCCGCCATCTTTGCAAACAGGCCTTGACCATCGCCTGTTTGTGTGCCCGCCACCCGGCATACGCAATCCACGCTCGCAGCGCCTGTACCAGGACAAACTGCTGCAGATGCAAGACCGCGCAACGTTCCACGCTGAGTTTTTTACGGCGAAGCAGCATAACCTGCTGCCAAGCAGTGAAGCTTCTGGCCATCGAGCTCACATGCAGACAAGCAATTGCTCGCTCGCAAAGTAGTCTAGCACGCTGGCCGTCTACTGCTCTGTTTCTCCATGCGCAGAAGGCAGAGTGCACGACATGCATGGAAATGTTCAGCGCTACTGTTATGGCCAGAGCCCGAGCAGAGCGAATTGCGGCACAGCGCTTCGCCCACCCTTGAAAGGCCTGGGAAAGTGCTGCACGGTTCCAACGGGCGACAGCCCGTTGTAGGCTCACCCTGGCATCCCTGAGTGCCACGGCATTGGCCTGCCAAGAAGCGAAAGCGGAGGCCAGCCGTGATTGTGCCATACACTGCAACACTCTGCGGATTCGATCCCTCCTGCACAAGAACATGCGATCACCACGAAGCTGCCATGAGCTCACCCGGAACGGTGGTGACCCAACAACCTCTGCTTCAACCCTGCCCTCCGAGCATGTAAGGCTCAGTGAAGCATGGAAGTAGCTCAAGTGCAGAAACAACATAACACGTTTGTTTGGGCTTTCTTCTGGAAACCACACATCCGCAGGCAAACACTATCACACCTACAACTTGTGGCGGCAGCGGCCGCCTTCCAGTCACACAACAATCGGCCAGCAAGCAGGAGGCTTGAAGAAGTTTGAACTGAAGTCAGGTGCTGCCGCGTTCCCAAAGCACTCTTCCAGGAAGTTAGCACTGTATTCCGCACATTCTGTGCATTTTGGTATCGGACAGTCGCCTCCACGGACGATAGTAGCTTGCCCACCCGTGTGCTATGTGCCCTGCACACGGTGACAGAAAATGCTGAACGTATAGAGCAGAGACCTACCCAGAGCAAAGGTTCCTAACTTGTGAAGGGGATGTGATGCAGTATGCACATCGGTGGCCCAGGACCTACCGGCATGCAGGACAATGCAGTCTTTATGCCAAGCGTTCCTGTCATACGTGTATCAAGGCTGATGGGTACAACAGAACATCTGTGCAAAGTAGCCAACGAACAGATGCTCCATTTGGGTGAAAGAGCTCACCAGGATGAGAAAGCTGTCGCAATGGTGGTGTTCTGCGCCATGCGGATCCACAGCTGAGCAGTCTGCCTGGCTGCCCACAGCTCTGCGGTTCTGTCATGCCAAGCAACGAACGCCCGTGCCATTGTGCCATATCTCAGTTTGAGTATCACCTGGACGGCATGTGATGTGTCCACATACTTGTTTCCATCACAAACCAGTGACCACCTTACGACAGCATTTGCAGAGCTATGACAGCCATGGCTGTGACAGCTGGGCATCATACACCAATAATGGGAATTAGGATAGCAGATCACTGATTTTGACACTGCAAGGAAGCGCAACCTGCTGACATCGCTCAGTCTTATGTGCCCTGTCAAGAGCGTAGTCCAGCCACTTGTTGAATGCACAAGTCAAGGCTCCATCACTCATTCGTGCAACAACCACACGTTCGCGGGCCCTCAAATCAACGCGCCGTGCGGCCCAATCCCGCCACCACTGGAAGGCTGCAATGCTGCGATGGCCAACCCAAAACTTCAATGCTATCTGCATTATTGTACACCATGACGTCTTCCCCCTGACTCCAGGCCCATGTCGCCTCCGTCAACGAGCAATGTGCTTCAGTACACTCAAACAAGCTTGTTATTCTCCACAATTTGCAGAGAAGCTGCAGTCAAGCTGGATAGCTGAAGATAAGGTGTTGAAGTGGTACATCCAACTCTTGCTAACCTGAGTCCAGTGAAAGCATAATACCAGATCAGAACAGCTCACCAAGTCTCAAACGCAGGCCCAAAACTGCATGAATCTACCCTCTGCACTAGCATAACAGCGGCCAGCACGTGAACACACACCTGAGCGCATTCACGTTTCTGACCCCAGAGCTCCACCCTACCGCGCCAACCTCGCAGTGCAGCTGACAGAACCCGGCTCCGCCAGCACGTGGCAGCCCGCTCCAGCTGCACATGCACGTGAATCACAGCAGCCGCGCCAGCTTGCCATGCCCGCAAGATGTCAACCGCCTGCCGGACAATGTACAGCCGGCTGACGGCTACCTCTGATTGCCACTGCCGCGCTGCCGTAGCCGCACCTGACTGCCAAAACCTCAGCGCCCATGCGCATGTGCGCCTGGCTGCATGCCTTGATGCAGTGGCAGATGCTTGCCTGACTGCAGCAGCGCCAGCTTGTAGGGCCAGCAGGGAATGCCGCAGCAAACGACGTCGCATATGCGCATCTACGAGCGACCGCTGCTTGGACTCCCTCCCCGTCTCCTGCCAGGATACCAAGACACAGGATAGTCGCGTTGTGTTGCAGTGGGCCACAGCCTGGCGGAGCCGCTGCTGCCGCTCCTGTACAACGACCTGCCACTGCCAATAGTGGTGGCGCAGAGCTGAGGTGAGCCTGACCTGCGTCGCAAGCGCCTGGAGCGTTGGAACAAGTCTGTGCCATCGGCGGACGATCCGTTGACTGAGGTGGAGCTCCCACATTGCCAAGGCAGAGCACCATTTGGTGATGGCAGCGTCCCGGGCTGAGCGACTGATGCACAGGACCTGGCTGTGATGCTGCCAAACACGGAAGCCTACAGACATTATTATCATGATTTGGGCTTTGCTTGAATTTGGTAGGAAAGCATCAGCGTACACGTACAGGATAATTTGGGTCCGTACAGCTGGACACAATGCTGTGGGCTTTAAATGCGGCGCAGTCTTCATGGGGCAGCATCACCGAATTTGCAAGGCTGCTAGTGTTTTCGATCACATCTCCGCCGCCAACAAGCGACAGTCTCCCATTTGCAGGCGTTGTGTGACGTGTGCCCGAACGTGACACTGGATGCTGAGGCAGTGCACCACCTGGCCATTGTGAATAAATGACCTGATCCCCTGTGCGGAGCATGAAGCGCACATCGCTGAGGCTCCGTCCATGGCATGTCTTCTGCTGTGGGAGTGACACTTGCTTGTTCTTCTTATCGATACAACGCCCAGGGCTACTTTGCGCCGGACAGTCTACACGCACAGGCTCGTAGACTGACCAATTGCGTTCATGGTGGTGCATGCTACAGCTTACAGGTGCTCCATTAGGTGAGGATGGGCTTGTAGGTGCGTGACACCGATCAGTTGGTGCCTGCTCCTGTCGACAAATGGTCAAGGAACGAGAGACAGGTGATAAGCGACCAAGACACTGCAGTTGCGCGGCCTACAAGGCCAAATTGTTTTTAGTTGGTTCACATTACATCAAAGGAAGTACAGGTCGGCTTGGCACCAAGCATGAACTGCGCTCAGCATCACACTTGCAATTTGTCCCACCAGCTTGGATATGGTTCAAGTGAAAGCTTAAGCAGGAAGCGATAGTAGCGTGTATCTTCCTCAGGGACGATTCCGTTGCTCCTCAGGACTACATCGTAGGCTTGCAGCAAGAGCATGAGTGATAATGTGGCTGGATTCTCACCCTCTGCTCTAGCTTTGTGCTCAGCATGTGTCAGGATTGCAGCCATAATCTGCGGATGTGGAGGATCAGAAAGTTGTTGTCATTCCCTGCTGCATTTGCACCGGGCTTGCCTGAGTGAGACTGAGATTGGGGAGTCACCTGGAAGTCAAATTGGGTGTGGTGGTTTTCTGGAGTACTCAATGCTGCCCGCTGCAGCGCCATCCCGTGTTCATGCTTGAGGTTCTTTGGAGCTCTCATTGCGGTCCTCCGCTTACTACCACTGAGATGCGGTCTATACTTGTGATACAGTGGCTAAGATGCACTGCGTCTCTGCTGGAAAGTCCCCCGGTAAACCCCTCTACTCAGAACAGTATCGACCCTGTCTCGTTGAAACAGGTGTCCGTCATCGCCAAGACCGCCACGGCAAGCCTATGTGCATCCGCGACGGCAATACTTTCATTAAGACCGACACGAGGAACACGGAGGCGCCCACTGTCTGATCAAAGTCATCAAGCGCAGTTGTACGCAGCACGCTAAAGCTTCTACTGGTGCATGTATGTTCCGACAGTTGCCACGTTTGGGGATTACTCATAATCAACGGCATTGGCTGCGAGGCGCCACACTCCAATGCACAGATTGTGGAAGTGCCTTATGCCGACAATTTTCAGGCAATTTGATGGGACAGCCTGTGTGCGGCTAGTCAAGAATGCCGGCATGGCAGATAAGCATTGACCTCTGTCGTGACTCGCAATCACCCGTTAGCCACATCTGCACGGCACATTGTTAGGCAAGCTAGGCGGAACCCAAGTGCGCGATAGAATAGCCCGCCCCATGCGTACAGCTCAGCTTGGCAGCAGCATAGTTGCTGTGTCGCGTGCGCTTCTTGAAAACCTCCGTTGGCATTGCCGGTTCCGTTGCGTTGTTCGGACATTACCTTCCCATCTAGTCATGGCTCAGCTAGCAAACATGTTTTCGAATCCTGAATTAGAGCAACTCAAAGCATATGTTACAGCTCCAGGTAAGCTTGGAGCAAACCAGGCGGACAGCACTGTGTTGCTTCATGTTACCCACTCAAATCTCAGGGCTGAGTTCATGGAGCTCCGCTTCGATAAGCATGTGCGCACGACCATCTACATTTCAGTGTTTCCAGCGGGAGTGGCTTGCCGAAAGTGTGCCCTTCATCCTACCGCAGTCTGGTCACACCCACATCTTTCCATGCAGGCCACGGTGGACTCAGTAAAAAATAAGCTAGTCTCCCATGTCGGGACTTCGCCATCTGCGATGGTCCTAGATCTGATGGACTCGTCGGGCAATATGGTGGCCAGGCTTACAGATCCAGCAAAGAAGTTGGGATTCTATTCACCTCAAAATGGTTTCATCCTGCACGTCAACGACCTAGATCCAACGTCACTTACTGCGAATGGGTGGCTAGAGGATGTGTCCAAGGTGGAGAAGTATGTAATGTCAGACAGTGAGTATGCGAAGCGGGACAACACATACCGCAAGTACAAAGAATCTAAGCTGGCTGAAGACCCGGACTGGACGATTGAACGAGAAATGGCACAGAGAGCAGGTAACGATGCGCCTCGCCCTGCAGAAAAAGTGACAGACCCGGAGCATCTATCTGCAGAGGCAGCCTCCATCACAGTTGGGAGTCGGTGTCAAGTGCGGCTTGGTGCACGACGAGGGACAGTGAAATTTACTGGCAAAATCGAAGAGCTGGCTCCGGGGTATTGGGTGGGAGTAGATTATGATGAGCCTGCAGGAAGGCACGACGGCGTTGTTAAAGGCACCCGTTACTTTGAGTGCCAACCAAGTCACGGGGTGTTTGTACGACCCGACAAAATTGAAGTGGGAGATTTCCCAGAAATTGACTTCCTGGATTCCGATGATGAATTGTAATGTTGCATCGCTGGCCTCACATAGCATTGTCCTGGCCATGGTTCAATGTGTATCGTGGATGTGTTGTGCATACCGGCATGCTGTACACTTGGCTTGGGGCCCCTGGATTCCTCAGCAGCGCTGCACATTTGGCTGTGAATTTATGCAATACCATGTTTAAACGGATTGCTCAAGCGAACGTGTGTGCATGCATTTGACAAACGGTGGCAACATTTTCCGTGCAGCCATCTACACGTGGCATGCCATGCATTCACAGTGCATACTACGGTCCTGGCACAACTCAGACGGCATCCCACACTGAGACACTGACAAAAGCAAGTAGGAACTTGATAGGTCCATCATTTCTACTTGCATGACTTGACCTGGTAGGACGCATTGCGACGTCTCGTGCAGTCCGCGTGTCGTTACACTACAACAACAAGGATATTTCCAACTCGAATCCGCTTTCCAGCCTCTGGTTGTTGTGTTCACGAGCATGAGCTGACGATTTCGCGCGTGATTTTGCACGATGGACGCCGAAGACATAAGCGGCATCGAGCCAGTGGTGCTGGAAGCTGGTCTCAGCGGGACTTTCGAAGAGCATACATCTGATCAACAGGTATGTCGTATCGATGTGAATATCAGACTTGTGTGGATATCGTCCCATATGACGTGCAATCTGGTGCAGGGAATCGACTGGCACCGCCTGCATCAGCGGCGCGACGACTATCGCGCTGAGCGCTTAGCTCAGTATAGAAACTATACTAATGTTATCGCACCAGTACTTGCGCGATACAAGAATCTCCGCCAATTTCATGAAGGAGGTGTGCGTCTGCTGATCTCTGTCTAAACTACGGCGAAAGCAAATCTACTGGTATGATCTTGTTGTCAGTACGTGTATCACGATGACTGGCGTTTGCAGAGCTCGGCGGGGAACTCACGGACCGCCCGATGGACGCTTCCATTTATAGGTTTTATCGAAATTTCCCCGAAGTCCATTCCAATATCGTTCACTTCCAGCTCCGCAACCTGATATGGGCTACTTCTTGCCATGATCTCTACGTTGTCTGTGACAACCGCATAAGGCATTGGAACATGCTGACTGGACGAAATCGGGTCGTGCTCGATCTGACTGGGAAGCAGCAACATTGTGGCAAGGGCTCGAGGTACATGGGAATAGTCCACATTTCAACATCTTGCGTCAAGAATGGCTTGGCCGCAGCGGGTAAGTCCTAAGTTCAGGCATCGTGCCGCATGTGTGCGTCTGAATGACCAAATCTGATGTTTGGGCCAACTCATGCATGGTTGAGGCATCTGTCACAGTGAAGACTGACACGCTGTGGCGTGCCAGTGCCAGCTGGTTACAACGCAGCTTTCTGAACTCTTGAATTGTCATTCTCCATGCAGGGGGGTTCAGTGGTGAGATTGTGCTCTCGTCAGTCAGTGGTCAGTACCACTGGGGTATGCGTGTCAGCAACTCTGACAACTGCATCACCAATGGCCTGGAGATTGCTGAGGGTCACAGTGGGGCATCCCTTCTCATTGCCGCCAACAATGACAATAAAGTGCGCGTTTTGGACGTTGCAACCAAGCAGCAGCGATGTAGCATAGACCTGCCATGGGCATCCAATGGGGCGTCAATGTGTCCCATTCGCAGGTGTGGCTGATCATCTGTGATTTCAAACGTCTTGTTGTCTTGTTTTGTTTGTGGGATGAGTCTGTGATGTTTACTGTACTGCATGGGTCAATTTCACCATGTCCGTTAGACCTGCAAACCCCATTCCAAGAATAAACGGCACGACATTCCTCAGAGGGTATCCGCGTTTGCAGAAGCATGATCGCTGTGGTCGGGGATGACCGGGATGTGCACCTGCATGACATGTCGTCGGGTCGGCCCGTGCTCAGTCTCAAAGGTCACTTAGACTGGAGTTTTGCGGTCAGTTGGCATCCCAATGGCAATCTTCTTGCTACGGGGAATCAAGATTGCACCACCCGAATCTGGGATGTACGGAGCCCTGGTGAAGCGCTGGATGTTCTGCCTTCACAGATGGGCTCCGTGCGTGCGTGTCGCTTCTCACCCGATGGCCTGTCGTTGGCGGTGTCAGAGCCCGCTGACTTTGTGCATGTGTATGATGTGAGCAATGGTATGGCAAGGGGACAAGACATTGACTTCTTTGGTGAGATTAGTGGTATCGCTTTCTCGCCCTCGAGCTCGTCTCTGTTCATCGGAATCCCTGATCCGATGTATAACAGTGTCCTTTGTTACCACAAAGGCAGTGGTGGGGATTGATCAGTGCTGACAATACTGCCATTATCATCTAGACAGCGTTCATTGCAATTTTCCCTGTCATGTGGATCAGTTGAGATACTGGATCTATGATTGGAGTGAACAACAGTCCGTGGGTATGGGCATGGGCGTCATGGACAAACATAAAGCATCGCGTGTGAATGTGCTGTTCACATGCTCAGTATGGCGTGACTGGACAGCAGCGTGGTTCGAGATGAGCGCGAGGTATGGAGAGTACGGCGAGATCGACTTGATTCGATGGCTTGCATTTTCCAAGTTGCATTGGAACTATCCTTGAGATTTTATTCAGCATTGAGCATTTACATGTTGCCAGCTATTCTTCCAGACAGTAGTTTTAGGCTCGAAACCATGTGCGGCAGCAAGTGTGTAACAATGGTCCTGTGGGTCATTGGTTAATGAGTTGGCAGATCCTGCCACGCCGCTGCCAATGTGTACAACAGATTCCCTAAATGTGACAGTGCCTGCAAATTTTATCAAAGGAATGCACAGAATTGACCACCACATGGAACAAGCTAATGAAGGTTCGTGTGTGATCTTGATCAAGCATGAGCAGAAGTGGGGGATGAGGCCTGGCTGCACAAAGGGGAGTGCCAGGATGAGACCACAGCCTGATCACTGACACGCAGTTTCTTGATGACAAGGCAGTGCCCCTCGTATGTACAGACTGACGCACTGTTGTCTACTCATTTACTCATAACTTTCTGTCCGTTCCTGCAAGCGTCATCACCAGGGGTGTGTGACACATACTCCAGCCCCTCCTGCGTCCGCATTCGCCACTGCCGCCCCTACCACAACCATTCTGGCCTGACAACTCTTTGCTCCCGCCCATCGTGAGGACCCAGCCACCCCGCCCCCGCTATTGCCGTCTGTTCCCCCGCACACGAACAGGCAAGGCGCTCCCAGAATTACCCCTGCGCGATGATCTGCACCAATTGGTCCCGCGTCGCCCTGCCGTCGTGGAAGTGTGCGTTCCGCACCGACTGGCATCCTTGGCAGTCGCAGCTGCGGCTGGCACACGGCAGCATCGGCACAGGTCCAGGACGCGGTCAAACAGGCTGAGAACAGACTCATGGCGCAGGCGCATGCTGTTTCGTCCCGCTGTCCCATGGAACCTACGGCGTGAGTCCCCACCCTTGGCTTTCCTGAACGAGACTGCGGATTTTGCGGCTGGAACCGCAGCCGCCACTGGGAAAACTGTGATGGAGAATGCCATGCGCGACCTATCAACCACCCTCTGTCGGGGCGTCGCCAGGCAGGCTTTCGCTTCGGCACTGCTGCGGGCACGGCTAGCTAGATGGACGGCCGGTCTGGGCTGGGCCGCCTGTACCTTGTTGTGCCAATAACAACGTCCTCGACCTGGTCTCCGGCAGTGTCCTCAAGTTGTTCTGGCCCCTATGGATGAATTATGTGCTCGTGCATCAGCTTGCTTCTGCTTGCTTGTGCATGATCCCCCTTGGCGATGCCGGGCGTTTGCCCCATTCTCCGTGGCACACATTTACATTTACACAGTGTCACATTTACATTTACATTTACATTTACACGTGATCCAGCCTGCAGCGTGACGGTCATCCCACCATGTGCGTCACCTGCTGTCACCGGTCCCACGCGTGCCGGGCGTGCGTTGGCGAATCGACAGGATCTCGGAAATAGCTCTCACCACTGTACACGTTGACATGCATATGTATGATGCAGAGCGTGACAGACAGCCGGCTAGGCAGAGATCAGTGTTTCTTCGGTTTACACAGCCGATACAATGAGCCACTGCACATGTAACCCAACCTGTCTGTTTTTCGTACAGGTGCATCATGGGCAGAATTCGACCTGAACTAATGGATTCGTCCAGTCTGTCGGCCGTTATGAGTAACCTGTCAGAGTGGCATGAGTGGCAACGAACTCTTCGGGTCCATCAATATTGTGCGCCTTCCGATAATCAATGTCCCACTCGGAAACGTGTAAGGGCGCGAGGTAAAGTCCCGAACGACAAGAACGCGATAGCAATAAGAACCTGCATCTCGCACGCACAGCACTGCCGGCAGCTGCGGCTCAGGCACGAGCAGGACAATTGGTTGCAAGCTGCAGTGCTCGCGTTGCCGAGCACCACCAGCGCCTTGCAATCATGACTAACATGTCCACAAAAGGAGCTAAAAGCAAGAGACTCTTTCTGGTATTTATCTCTACGCTTTGTGGGCGTCAGCTACGCACGCATCGAGGGCATGTATGGATATGGGACAGCAGTGTGCCACGGAGAATGCGTGTGGAACAAAGGCCAGGCATCGCCAAGGGGGGTCATGCAGAGGCAAGCAGAAGCACAACCATCATACGGAACATGTCGCCTAACAAGTCACACGCCACAAGCACACAGAGAAGCGCCGGAGGCCCCAGAACACATACCAGGCGTTAAACAGTACTGAGCAGAGCTCTATGGGGTGCTTTGCTGACTCTGGGCGATGCAGGAACCTGGAAACCTGCATGCTATCCCTACTGTCACCACACACGTATGGCATGGCCCCCCATCAGTCCTCTCTGAGCTGCATGCCCGTGGGGCAGGTCTCAAGCAGCACAAGCCGGGACGCGGCAGCCCCCGCCATGGGGACGCCACGAGCAGAATGGGGCGGAGAGGGAGGAAGGGTGGCAGGGGGTGGTCTCAGGGGGGCAGCAGCCGAGTGGATGAGAAGTGCGGGGCACGGCCTGGTGTGTATGTATGACAACATTGCCGTATCCTTATGTCAGTTCGGTCCTCGCATCTCTTACATGACCACGGATTCTCCTATGGCCTTCTGGGATGTCGTGATACCTGCCGCTTGTGCCTTGCCCAGGTCTACGACCTCCCGGTCGAGTTTGATGCCGACCACCCTGGGGAACACCGTTGGCGCCACATTGAGCACCTTATCACGTCGTGCACATGTGTCACGCTCCATGCGGGCATGCTGGGAATAGCGTGTCTCCGCCGAGACCTGTTACATGCCACCGCACATAACCCTGCCGCACGTGCAGTTGTCGATCATGCGTTCCCGGTGGGTGGTAGCTGCACTGACATTTCAACAGTCTACACTGTCCCATTCCTCCTTGACCCTGTCCTTGCGCTTGGCGGTGTGGCCACAGTGCGTTTACGTCACTGCTGCAGTGCCCTTGTAGCTGGCTTTCTGATTGCGTCGTCTGTGCGTGTTGCGTCCTTGTTGGAGTCCTTGCCGGCCGCCTCGAACGTGCACTGTCCTAACAGTACGTGTGGTGTCTGCCTCCCGGATTGGTCCTTCCTTAGGGCATGGCTCACTGGTGTTGCGCCCTCCCCTCTGCCTGCCGCCTTCCTCCACTCGCACGACAGTGTCACGACGGTGCCCACCACCCGCCCCCCCCCTGCCCAGCGGATGCGATTGACCCGTCTGCTTTGTCCGCCCCTACTTGTAGAGGTGCCGTGGCCGATGCCCGTTTGGGGCTGGCGTGATTCTCGATCCTCCTGTTTTTTTTTAATAATAAATACATCCATAAGGACATTGCCTGGTGCGGGGGCGGACCGCGACAGTCACTCTGTGCAAAGGGTCATGCGCAGGCCGGGGCCCCCTCCGAAGGCCAAATCACAGCCCTTTGCCAATGATCAGGTTGAGGGTTTCGGCCGTTACAGGCAGTGCGGCCAAGACCCGCAGCGGGGTTAGGGTGCCACAGAGAACAAAGAACGAGAACGTCCCTGCCTGGCGACGTCGTGGCAGAGGGTAGTGGGCAGGTCTCGCATGGCATTCTCCATGTAGATATCCTTGGAGACGGCTCCCGCCACGTCACGTCACGGCCGCCGTAGTCTCAGGAGAGCACAGGCTGGGCCAGCCCATGCAGACATGGATTTCAGATAACAGTGGGATGAAAGGACACCTGTGCCGGTGCGTCCATACCCCTTGGCGCTCCGTGTAGCACCTGTGCCGGTACGTCCGTAATTGTCCTGCTTGACTGCATCCGTGGCCTGTGCCAACGCTTACTTCCTGTGCCAACGCTTACTTCTATGTGGGACAGTAGTGCAACCACCTGTCACTAGCAGTGCCAGTGACAGCAACCATACAGCATCATTCTGTCACACCCCATTTGTTGGTGGTTGGTTTCATCTCATGCTGAAGAGCCCACTGCAGGGGTGCTGTGGCCGGTGCCCGTTTGGGTTTGGCGGGATGACCGATTCTTTTTCTTCTTCTTTTTTGCAGTTAGCACCTAGTGCGCATGGCAGCTACTCGAATCCTGCAGAAACAAAATGTTGTGCACAAACAATACAATCATACTCTGAACACTGGGCCTCAGTAGCTGTAGGCGATGCGGCAGAGAGAGGTTCTATGTACACCGATTTGTGTCAGCAGCCATGACGCAGGCACCATCAAGAATTCAGCAAGCAAGCGGTTGCAACTTGCGTGCGAAGATGCATAAAGAAAACAAAGCATCCTGTTGATTTTGTTTCGTCTCCAACCCTGCCCATGCAGCTCTTCAAAAATCCACCGAAGAACCAGCCCGACGAAGATGCCAGCAAACCCACCAACCGTTAGCCTTCCATCCCACCGAGCCCAGCCTAGCAGAGATGCCTGACAAGTTCCAATGCCCCGATCCCAACTGCACAAGCGGGCGGAGCGGCCTCAGCTAGATCCGTCAGCACATGAACGAGCATCATCGAGAGTACTCAGACACCTACACTGGTTCAAAGCAAAAGAAGAAGTGGCAGCCACACCAGATCGCCGCAGTTGAAGGAGGCATCTGCCCTAGCTGCTCCAAGATCCTCCAGTACCTCCTCGTCCGCCACTACATGGCAGGACGAGACAGCCCAGCCTGTCCATACAAGTCAGCCGCAGAAAAAGCAGCATATCAGAGGAGGATGAATACCTTTGCACAAAACGCCAGCCTACAGCGACCAGCCCTTGCAGCCCCACACCCCCCAGCCGCAGACACACCCGCCGGACCCAGCACGGCCCCCCAGCCCGGCACACCATGCGCGCCGCCCGCAGACGCACCCACCGGACCCAGCACGGCCCCCCAGCCCGGCACACCATGCGCACCGCCACCGCCACCACCAGCCCCCGACCCTCAGCTACCACAGCGCCCCCACCCCCCAGGCGCCCCCAACATCGACCAAGACGGCTGCTGTAGACCATCCCAGATATTGCCAAAGAACGCATGGAAAGAGTTCGGAGACGGCCTGGCAGAGCCCATCACAGCAATGCTCGACTCTCCGGACAAGCAAGCAGCGACGATAGCCATGCTCTGGTACATGCCCCAGATCCTCACCGACAGCAGCCCCAACGGCCTGGTACGCCGCATCTGCGCCCGCGTTCAAGCAGTACGCAACGCACAAGACCCCGTCCTCTACAAAGAACGGTGCCAAGCCATCCCCCGTCGCCGCCGACAGCAGCAAGCCCAAAACGCCGCAAAACACCGTACAGTGTTGCATGCACTTCAGATTAAACATGAACAACCTGTCCCGCGCAGCATGTTGCCTCGATTCAGGTGTCATCATCCACGACCCCTCCCCAGAGGACATGCAGAAACTGCAAGACCACCCACACACGGTGCCCGCCCAGCCACCCCCCTCACCACTGCAGCACCAGACGTCACAGACGGTATCGTCCAGCAAGTCCTCAGCAGACTCTCATCCAGCAAAGCTCCCGGCCCCAGTGGCTGGACTTACGAGCACATCTCCACAGCTTCACGTGGCAGCCCGCTTGCAAGAAAGGCCATCGCACGCCTCATGAACGAGATTGTTGCAGGCCGATTCCCGCAGATCCCAGAACTCCTCAGCTCCCGCCTCTGCCCATTCCGCAAACAAGACAGTGACGTGCGCCCCATCGCCTGCCAAGAAGCATGGGTACGCATCGCCAGTCTCTGCGCGTCCGCAGCGGCCCCCGATGTGGGCCCCTCGCTTGCGCCACTGCAGGTAGGCGTGGGCGCCAAAGGCGGCACCCAGACGCTGGGACATGCACTCCACGCAGCCCTCACCAACGACCCAGAAGGAGTCTTCATCGCTCTCGACTTCAAGAACGCGTACGGCTCCATCCACACCCAATCCATGCTCGACGCTGTCAAGGAACGCGCCCCCCACCTCCCGCCGCACACCATCTGGCCCAACACCTCCCCAGCCCGGCTGCACGTCGTCGGGACCCCCGACGGCTCAGCCCCCATCATCTCATCCCGCGGGGTGAAGCAAGGCGACCCCATCGCCCCGCTCTTGTTCGCACTGACACTGCAGGGACCCCTCGAATCGACGAAAGCAGCGGCGGACCCGGCTGACGCGTCTGTTCACGGGTACGCCGACGATTGCACCCTACAGGGCGGGGGGGAGCCCGTGCGCGACGCCTACAGGACCCTCACGGAGCGCGCCGGAACCGTCGGCCTGGAGGTCGTGCCGGAAAAGTGCAGAGTTTACTCCCAAGACGACCTCGGCGGCGCCATCGCTGTGACCGCGTAGTGCGACCTGCCACACCGCCCACGGGGAAACTCGTGCGCAGGCACCTCCGCTGTGGCGCCTTCCTCAGGGACTAGTATTGAACCGGCAGTGTGTCTAGGAGGGACGTATGCAGAGGATGAGTAATTAGGAGGTCTGATTCGAGACCTGTACGCTATTGTGTGATGCACCTGTGACCGTGCCTCTCTTCGATGTAAAGCATACGGTTGCACATTGCGGCCAGAGCGAGATACTGTGCTGCTACTTCTGCAGCGGTGCATCCGGCCCTGCCTCTGCGGTGTGGCCATCTGCCTCTGGACCCTGAATCTAACCTCCAACCGCCAGGTTCAGCCCTTCTCCCACTGCGGGGACACAACGGCATTGAGTTGGCACATTCGACTGCACAACTGAAGGTACATACAACACTCATGGCCGGATGTGTCTGCCCTGGACGGTGTCCGTGCCATTGCTCTGCTCTGCCACGTCTTTGTATACGCTGGTGTGGACTGTGGCCCATGGCGGTGGTGCATTGCGCCCCCCCTGGCCACGATCCAGTCGCGGAGGTAGCGACCACCTGCACCATCCCCATGCTGCAGCATCCCATGCACCTGGAGAGCATTGTCCCGGCGTCGGTCTGCCACGCTCGCACAAGTCTTCTTTTGAGCCTCGTTCTGGGGGTGTCTATGTATAGTTGGCATTGGGCGCCCGCTGTGTGTGATGAAAATGCGCCTATGAGGCCGTGTCGAGTGGTCAGCATTCGTGTGTGGCTAATGATTGTTACGGTTTCAAGCGTCTGGCCTCAAAATACAACCAGTATCTTAGCACATCCGCTGCTGCCGGTCCTCCTGTGTCGCAGTGTTACATCTGTCCTCCCCTGATGGTAGAGGTGCTGTGGCCGATGGCCCGACTGGGTTTGGCGTGATGATTGAGCTGTGTTTTGATTTGGTGAAGCCTGCTGTGCAATCAGCTCACACAGCGTCGGGCTGCGATCAGATGTGACATCCATGAGGCTCCAACGTCCACCTCAAGACTGTGGCAGTGCCTCAACAAATGCAGCGAAGGGACAGCAGGCGAGTGGCAGTGCAGTGGGTCCAGTTGAATTGGGAAGAGAGCCCCAGCGGCATGCCACACCTTGCTGCCAAGGACGTGAAGGTAGAAATCTGAAAGTACCCCATGGCTGCCTGGTACCCCAAGCATAGTACCCATGCTTGCATATAGTCTCCCACAGCACATCTCCAACAACTTCTGTTATGTGTATGAGAGGTGACCCTGATAAGGAACGTGCGGCCACTCACATTTGTGCAGTTGAGTGCTAGCTTTCAAGGCTGATCTGACATATACATCTTGGCCGCATCCCCTCGCTTCAAGGCAGCAAAGTGAAGATTCATGACGAACAGTTGAGTTGGCACTTACATGCTCGCGGAGGTCACTAAGACTGAGAAGTGGTGACCCCACTGGTGCGGCCTGGATTGAAATAAATGTGGGCAGATGCAGCATGCCAGGAAACATCCGCACAGGCGTGATGCCTTCTTGTACCTGCCTCAGTCGTCTGGCATTCCCTTGATGCAGGCAGTGTCATGCATACCACTCGCATGAATGCATCTCGACGTCATCCTCCATGCCACGAACATCAAGATGGGTTACAATGTTGAAATATGGTGCCTGGGCCACAGTGCTCACTGGATTACATTTGGCAGCAGGTTATTCAGATGTCCTGCCTTGTATCTGACCGCGGCCATGCACCATCATACGCCTGCGAGGACATAACACTGGATTGACAGAACTGCATGGCGCACACTGCTATGCAGCATTCCAACGGAATCTAGTCCCCTCCAAAACTGATGCGGATGATCCTCACACTCCGAAGATCTCTACAGAGCAGGCCAATGCGCCACCCTTTGCGGTGTGCACATGGACCCGCATTTGGCAAGTGAATGGCTTTCAGGGCGAAATATTGCCCAAATCAGATACCGATCCCATAGGTTTGCAGATTAGTCCTTCTTGACAGGGGCACCACCACCGGATGTCGGCAGGCCAGAGTATGTCTGCAAGCAGACATGGCATTGTTGATAGCGGCACACGCGTACAGTGGGAAAGGCTGTCACACAGCCTGGCACACAGGCACGACCAACCGCGTCACATTGTAGCTGTGCTCATGTAGCCAGTTTGACCGGGAATTCGTGACAATGAAAATTTCAACAAACTGCCGCATGACCGTACAGACAGGCATCGCATGCTGGTCATGGCGATCACCACCTACGAAAAGCATATAACAACCTGACGCAGATCACCAGACAGGTAATGATAAGTCATTGAACGAGACAGCATACACCATATGCCACCAGCAGGATGTGAACAACACTACAACGGTTCTCACTGCATCTTGGCTGCACACCTTGAAAGCGTCATAGATACCCCACTGCAGGCCTGTGAGAGTTCCAACCATGACGATACGGAGGCCGAGACCGCGGGTCGCGAGCTGCCACATGCCCATCTCATTCAGCACTGAGCTCATGGTAGCGTTAGGGTTGGCTGAGAGCTTGGAAACCATGTTGTCAGCTGGCTGGGAAACCAGCGCACACAGGATACCTGCACAGTGCAGCTGTTTGCTTGGCTACTGCAGTGCTACAGCCAGAACGGATCATCCTGTGTACCACATGTGATTGGGTTATGCTTGCCACATGCCCTTTATACAAAGCGTGAATGCATCTTGGATCGTGCTCACAGAATTCTATCAGCAACTACAATTTGAAATCTGTCTAACATCAGTTTGCGCAGAGGACAGCACGCTGCAGTAATGCTGCCATGCACTTGAACCCAGTCATGCATTCACGTCTCGCGCCGTGCGACATGCTGCTTGGTGGGAACATGATACTGTTAGTCATTGCCACTTCCATGCAATGAATGCCCGATCCTGGCAAAGAAGTCTGCCTGTGCGGGAAGCAGAGTAGTGCAGTGGCATGGTTGATCAAAGTCAGTAGAGAAGAACAAGCAAGCCACTGACACAAAGAACTGCAATGGGCAGTCCCCGCACCGGCAATGTAACCAGCCGCAAACGAGACACCCAGTTGCTCGTTCTTGTTGCACTCTGCCTTGGGCTTGGGCACAATGTTTGCATAAAGTGCGTTAACGACATTCTCGAATGCTGCGAACTTCATCATTGTGTATGGGATTTGGCGACCCCACAACGGTGTCAGTGGCTTGAACAGCCTGTACGGGCAACATCTCATCAGGATCATGCTCGCGCTCTGCGATCATGCAAGAGAATGGATGGACAGCGTCACCCCAAAAATGCTCGGCGACCGCAGAACGCGCCTCCACAAGGATATCATTGATTCAAGTCTTGTCATGCACCCTGTAGCGCATCAGCGCAGACACAATCTTGTGACACTGGACCTCCAACTGGCCAATTGGCGACATGCCGGTGTCACTCAAGGAAGAGGTCAGCACTGATAGAGGGTTCCGCACCCACCGACACCCTCCTCTGCAATCACCCTAGGAAGGCCATCAGATAGACCCTTGGCGTAGCCCGGGACTGTCTGGACCTTGACCTACACCCATGTGTTACCTAGTTCAGAGGTAAGAAATATCGGGCAGAGCAGTTTGACTTACATGGCGGTGAACGTGAGCAGCCATGTACAGAACTGTGCGATGCACGGGTCACAGCACGAATCACCTCTATGCCATTAACGACTGCACTCAACATTGCTTCTGTAAATATGCTTATTTTTACCAGCAGCCGATGTCAGCCGAGACACGAGTCTGTGCCAGGTATGCAAGCTGAAACAAGGCCAAGCAATGGTGGAGATATAGGGGACGCAACGAAGTGTGCAAAATTCTCATGTATTCGAACTGCGAACAGTGTTTACTGTTGGAATCTCTACATATAAGACTAGCAGTGTGCATGCAGTGCAGAACGCATCAGTTCGGAAAAACGGGCACACCTTGACAGCTTCCCAAGGACAGAGCGCAATATCTGCGATGAACTCGGCAGAGGCTGAAGCCACCAAGAAGATGGGCGTCTGGTATTTGGTGGCCATCTCAGGCCCAGCCATGTCAGCATAGGTCCTACACAAAACTTTTGCAGCTCTTTTGACTATTTATCTCCACCATTGGTGACTGAATGTGAACGATGCTCAACGTGTTAGACCACCTGAACACGTCGAGATGGCTGCGGCAGCAATCATTAACCAGGGCTTGGTGTGTGGAACATTGACCGGGGACGGCCTGCTTCCGAGATGCACGATCCCCTTTCACAGAGGAGAAAACGCCGTGCCTAATGGCAATTGAGCACATATCATGGCCAAGCAGCGGTTGCGCACTTCTTGAAGTACTCGTAGAATCCGAATTTGCACACGCCCTGGAAGCCGTAGCCGATGAGTGTCGGGAGCCAGCCACGGAAAAGTCCAGGAACACCCTGCTCTTTAAACACCATGGAAAACCCGTTTCCAATAGATGTGTACTTCTTGGGATCGATCTGCATGTTGCACTTGACGACATCCAATGGAGTGACCATCATGTGGGTCAAACCACACGACAGCCACCCGCCGATGGCGCAAGCCACGTAGTAATCCTTTGAGTGCATCTCAATCTTCTTCTTCGGAGCTGTCTCGGCTGCGGAGAAAGCCACTGCCTTGCGCGGCGGCACCGAAACCGCGGAGGACATAGTGGAGACCGAGCTGGCCGTGCCGTAAACGGCGGAGGGAAGAAGATCACGGAGCCCCATAGTTGCTGTCGATCGCAGAGTGGTTGGGATGCACGCGATACGTCCTGCCTTTACCTCTGTGGCGGGATTGCCAGTCTGCGCCTGCCATCTGTCTGTGGCGTTGGCAACCTCTTCGACGAATCTAGCTTGATACGCGGTCACGCCAGTCGGTCTGTTAGCATGTAAGGCTCAGTCGTGCGAAGTAGACTTTCATATTTCTCCTCCAACAATTCAGTGCCCTGCACATATTTGCTGGGACGGAGGCTGCCTTAAGTACTAGAGCTGTGGCAACTTTGAGACTGTCACGCGGCTGTGTATTTTCATTTCAGGACAGCTCAGGAGCCAGCATCTAACATAAATTCTCCTGAATGAGGATGACTTTGCTAAGCCACACAAGGTAACCTGTGCACAGAACTTGGGAGATGGGATGCACAGGTGCTGACAGGCACTGCAGCTGCCCTCTCGTTTCGCGACGATCACGTTCGTCCTCAGATCAGAAACAACCGAATTAATTAATTAATTAATTAATTAAATAAAAAATTTCAAATTAATCCACATCATGTAATTCTGCTGTAAGATTCCGTTATGGTACACATGGTCTCAAGGAGATGTCCACTCACTCCTCCCTGTCGTTTGTGCTGGCCCCAATCTGGACTGTATGCAACGGCAAGTATGTGTGCTGCTGTGTATCTTTATGCAGCATCGCTGATCAGGGTAGTATTGCAGATCACTTGTTGTAAGCATCGGTGCGTATTCAGGACTCGTATTCAGAACCCACAGGGTACATCAGTGTTGGGCGGTTGAGGTGATTTGCTAGGGTCTTGCCCCCACAACTAAAGGTGACAATTTAGCGGTTCTCTCTATCAAAATGTTGTGATTGCCCACTGGGCTACACCCCTACTAGGTGCACCACCTGAGGTTGCAATTGCCAGCATCATGTACAATGCAGTATGTACTGCTGCACCTTTTCCCTTGCCTTCCGCCCGCAATCACAAAGGAAACAGTGCGTCATCCAAACATGCACCCATGCACAGCGCTTGCCTCTCACAACGCATTGTGTTTGTCACCGTCCCTGTAGCAGCCTCCTTGCAGTTTGCGACTGGTGCACACCTGTGTCTCTGATGTCAGTGCTGCACGAGGGCCTGCTGCAAGGAAGCTATATACACTGCTGGTGTTCTGCAACAAAGGGAGGCGCTAGGATCCCTGCATCTGTCAACAGCTTTCACATCTTGAGTTCGATCGATCAGCACGGCACCACCATCACCAAATCATCATCCGGACATGATCGCGCTGGCACTATCAAGGCTCAAACAGGTTACATGCATGGCTGTGTGTATAAATTGCCGTGTGTACAAGGATATTGTCATCTCTGATGACCAGGACATAATGGTCGGACCTGCTTGTGCCCGCACAGAATGATGCTAGATGCAGGGTTGGCCGTAGCCGGAATGCACACCTGTGGATACAATACCAGAACCATGATCAATTAAGTAGTGCCAAACGCTGTCGATGGTCTTGTGATCAATTTCTTGATCAGCACGCAGGGCATCTGTGCTTCTGAACACATCTGTGATCATTGAGCAGACATAACGCTGTCCCTCATGCATGCTGGGCCAGTGGCGTAGGGCAAACGAGACTCGTTACGACCCTATGTAGCTTTGGTGCCAGACCATGGGTACCTCTTCGACACTCACGAGCAACTGTCGGATCTATGTATTATGCGTGCAGTTGTGCGCGCCAAAATATGGCGTGGATGCTGCGTTTATGCAGGTCATTGCTTCACACGGAACTGCGCAGTTTCCCCACCAAACAAGCTCTCTACATCCGTGCTCCTGAACACACATGGTCATCGTGGCGAAGTGCTGTGGCCTTATTTTCGCGTGAGTATTGCTCGCAATCGGAGGCTCGCCCTGCGTTGGACATTGCCACAGCGATTGCCAAGATACCAGCCGAGCGGATCCGAAATTTCAGTATAATAGCGCACATAGATCACGGAAAATCCACGCTAGCTGATAGAATAAACGAGAAGTGTACCAATCGAACAGTTCGCCAGTCACAGCTGTTGGACGAGCTACAAGTCGAGCGAGACCGTGGCATCACTGTGAAGGTGAGGGCCCGATCCCCTGATTGAAAACTGCGCCTTTAGCTACTGCTATGAAGAGCTGTCGTCTGCAGGCCTGCATGGCTTGTGAGGCTGCCGTTTGCTTCCAGTTCCACTCTACTTGTGCAGGCCAATTCTGCATCGTTCATCTATCGCCATCGCGATCAGGACTATCTTCTGAATCTAGTTGACACACCAGGCCACGTGGATTTTTCATATGAAGTGTCTCGAGCTCTCGCTGCCTGCCAGGGCGCCTTGCTCCTCGTAGACGCTGCCCAAGGCATTCAGGTAAGATTCTGTCACATGCGCACCGAAAGCTTGTTCTTTCTGATGGCCCAATAAGCGCTCACAGGTGTAGCGAAGGTGAACTCCCTCATGCGACCACAGTGGAACGTTGCACTTGTCCCCCTGCAGTAGTCTGCACATGTTCCAGGTCCTGGTGGCTTTCCACCAGCCAGAACTGCCAGCACACACTCTCACACCACCACCGCAGCATCGCACGACCCGCTTGCTGCACCGCTCAGCGGGCTGGAACGTAGCAGCAATGGCAACTCTGCACCCATGAAGTTTCATGAATACTCTGTGTGTTCAGCCGTCGATGTATGAACCCTGTCGCATGGTAGATCGTAATTCTTGCCTGTCCGATATGCTCAGCAGCGTGCATTTACGTTAAGCTCCAGACGTGGTTTGGTGTCAAGCCGCATGCCATTTACGGCCATCGGCGAGGCGCTGCAAGGGGATTTGCACTCTGAGCCTGTCAAAACACCCCCTGTCAACACACCCGTCCGCCTGCGTGTAACACATGCAAGGCTGCAGGCACAGACGGTGGCAAACTTCTATCTTGCATTCGACCTGGACCTTGAGGTCGTACCAGTCCTCAACAAGATCGACCTGCCAGCTGCCGATCCAGATCGCGTCGCGGCTGACATTGAGACGGCGTTTGACCTGCCAGTGGAGTCCATCGTCCGTGCGTCTGCGAAAGCGGGAATCGGCGTCGACGAGGTCCTGGCGGCTGTCGTGGAGCGCATACCGCCGCCAAGCAGTGATGCGGGTGCAAATGCGCCGTTCCGGCTGCTGCTGTTCGACGCGAAGGCCGATGAGTTCAGGGGTATCGTGTGCATGGTGCTTGTGAAAGATGGCGTTGTTCGCAAGGGCGACCGGCTGAAGGCAATGTCTACTGGATCCTCCTACGACGTTCTCGAGGTATGTCTGTTCCTGCCGGGTCCTCTGCTTTGGCCTGGACCCGCACCGTGAGTGTCCGCACAAATGCAGTTTAGTATGGAATTCGGTCAATGCTTGCCAAGTTTTGGAGGGAGGACGGGAACAACCATCTGTCGACTCCAGCATCAGACACAGCGACGCTAGGCAGGTTGATGTGGCCGCTTCTTAATGGTGGGTGTGATATGCAGCTGGGCGTCATGTGCCCGGAGATGACGCCCACAAGCGCGCTGTACACTGGCCAAGTGGGATACGTCGTCACTGGGCTCAAGAGCACGAAAGCGGTACGGGTTGGCGACACATGGCATGCACACAAGGCCACAGACGTGCAGGAGCTGCCTGGCTTCAAGCCTGCCAAGGCCATGATGTTTGCTGGTGTGTCTACCTGAACTCCCGTGCCCTGTTGGTGACCCTGCCTTCTTTACACGAGGACCACGTCACGGCCGGGTGCGTCCCAATTTATGCCTCGCCTCCAGGTCTCCCGATCCGCACCTATCCGTAGGGTAATCTGGGGCCACACCCATATCAACGCCCCAGCCTATGTATCAGATGTGACACTGCAGGACAGTCTGATCAGCCACAGCTGGAGCTGCAGGGATATATCCGTTGGGGCAAGATGGGTTCGAGCGGCTGTCTGATGCGATGGACAAGCTGACACTGAACGATGCGAGTGTGACTGTGCGCAAAGAGACCAGTGTGGCTCTTGGCCCGGGCTTCCGCTGCGGCTTCCTGGGCATGCTCCACATGGACGTCTTCATGCAGCGCCTCCTCGACGAGCACGGCTCCTCGGTGTTTGCCTACATCTCCTGTTGTGGCATGATTGAATGTGTTGTGCTGTGGCATGATTGAATGTGTTTCTGTTGGGCATAGAATGAAGAAGATCCGGCATCGCAAAGGGGGGGGGGGGCAACAGTGAGTAGTCACTCTGCACACGCATGAGCACCAGAGCCATGACTAAGAGTGTAGGCCTCCTGTGTTGGTCTTAGTGGATGCAAGAGCTGACCGCAACAGCTTCCCACAGGCTTTTTGCAACCTTCTCGCGGCTTCCTCTCAGGGTAATCCTCGACAACGCAGCTACGATGACAATTGTAGGAATGCTACTACGTCTCAGTGGCCTGGCATATGTCTCCTAAACAATTTACGATGGTGAGATGAACAACTCCAATGCGGCACACCTACTCGCCCGCGTGTGGAGACGTGAATCAGGCACATGTGAGCAGTTGTCGCAAGGACTCCCCACACATGCAATCAAACTGCAGCTACTGGCACAGGCACGACCACCACACAGCACCTACTTGAGCCAGAATTGTTCACATGGAACCTGAAAGCGCCTCCAAGTATGCACAGGTGCCCAGGCAGCGTCACAACCTCTTCAGGAGTCTGACCAGGCCTCCACCTCGTGCAGGTTCTCACCACGACGCCGATGGTGCCGTACCGACTGCTGCTGTCGGACGGCCGCACGGTGGACCTCGAGTCGCCCCTGGACTTCCCACGTGACCGCAGCTTTGATGACGTCCTGGAGCCCACCGTTGAGTGTACCATCATCGTTCCCTCCGCCTACACCGGCCCCGTGCTGCAGCTATGCTCCACTCGCCGCGGCGAACTCAAGGTGCCGCTCCCTGGGTGCCGTGCACTCCCTGCCTGCCAGGCTCCCTTCCAGGTGCTGTGCACTGCGCCTCTGCCAGGCCCGCCCGCTGCAGGTGCATGGGTTCTGGTGCGCCCAAGCACTGCGTTTTGCACCCGCCCGGTGTTTGCCGCATGATGCCGGCAGAGCATCAGCCGCGCTCGAGCGGAGCCAGCGTCGGCTGTCTCTCTGTGCTGCATGCATGCATGGCTGTCTCGTCAGCTGTTTAGTTGCGGCGTTCCGTCACAGCCATGCTCCGGCAAGACATGTGCCGGGCGCCAGTGTGTAGTTGGATCCCTGGCCACCTGTGCATGACGAGCATGCATGAGGTCGATCGGTGTTTGACACCACAGTTCCATATGCAGGACCACTCCTACCTCTCCTCTGACAGATGTGTCATACGGTACCAGGTGCAGTTTTCCCACATCGACTACTTCCCTTGAAGCCTCCATTCAGACTCCTGTCCACGACGAATGCTGTGTGCTGGGCCAGCCCCTGCTGCATCTGCTGGTACACGAGTAACCATTGCACGCATGTTGCACATGTGTCCTCACCGCGGCCGCTATGCAGCTGCCGCTTGCAGAGCTTGCAGGGGCGTTCTACAGCACGCTCAAGTCTCAGACATCGGGCTACGCGACGTTTGACTACGAGCTCGGGGCGCACCGCAGCGCGGACCTGGTGCGGCTGGACTTCCTCATCCACGGCAGCCCGGTGGATGCGCTGTCGCGCGTGCTGCACCGCTCTGACGCCGTCGCAGCCGCACGGGCCGTCTGTCAGAAGCTGATCAACGCCGTTTCGCGGCAGGCATTCGAGGCGCGCGCCTCTTGCCCCTGAGACCCGGTCCACCATATGGTTGTGCACGAGAACGTTGTACTCCACACCCAGAGTGATCTGTCCATGGCCACGGTAGGCATGGGACCATACTCTGCTCGCGATGTGCTGGCACTGGATTGCGGATCATTGTGACTGCAACTGTTGTCTCTCCGTAGGGTTGCTATGACTGATGTCCGCCTGGATCCATCTGATGCCTGGCTGTCTACGCAAACGATGGGTGTGCGCCATGGATCGCCTTGTGTGGCTAATGCCCTCCGCCTGCATACCATACACGGCTCGATACAGGGCTCTGGCTGTCCGGCCCGATGGCCCCACAGGCGCCAAGCATGCCTGTGTGAGACGTTCTGTGATGCTTGCTTTGCATGGTCAGTATATCATATGTAGCAGCCATAACTGAGAGCCTGTTTGCCGGTTTGATGCTGTGAGTTGTTACAGTGGGAGTTTGGAGTATGTTTCAATGGGGAGGCCGTGCATGACATGCACCAAACACCTCACTGTGAATTAGCTAGTGTACTTGGTGGTAATTGAGGCTGGTGAGAAGGACTGGTGAGGGCAGCTATTGATTGCGCAAGTGCAGAAGAAGAGCCCTGGTTTTGGGAATGCAAGGCGGCCGTGGTTGGAAAGGGTCACCTGCCTCCATGCTAGGGCCACATTGGGACACATACAACTCGGCATGTCCTCCTGACTCGATGTGGGACATCCTGGCGGACTCTCATGCACCCATCACTTGGGCCCAGGAATGCAGAGCAGATAGGGCCAAAACTTCCGCCCGGGATGTAGCGCTTTGCTGTAGATTTCGAGTGGGCAGCCATGTCTGTCCGTTATTGTGCTGACACAACAGTAGACGTTTAGAAGCGAGTGATACCATAACAACGGCAAGCGAGACCATGGTCAGTAGAATCGCACATCAGGGCAGGTGTCACGTCGAGCCAGAAGATCAGCGTTTCCAGTTGTGGTGTAGGTGGCAATACAAGGCGTCGTGGACAACAAGGTCGTCGTGCGCGAGACCATCCGAGCAACAAGGAAAGATGTTCTGGCGAAGTGCTATGGAGGAGATATATCTCGAAAGCGCAAGCTGCTGGAGAAGCAGAAGGAAGGCAAAAGCCGTATGCGCAAGCTGGGGGCTGTCAGCCTTGATCCGGATGCCTTCCATGATGTCATGTCTGCTCGATGACAGAGATCTGGCATGCATCCGACGCAAAGGCAACATCTGTTGGCCCTTGGTTTGTTTACCTGTCCAATGATGCCGGCTGCGCGCTTGGTGCATGTGTTACTGCCACATGGCAGTGCCTTATTGTTTGATGCACTCGTCGTGGTCACAGCGAGTGTCCTGACAGCGATTGCAGAGGATCGTGATACCGCACGCATAATAACATCGTAGGAGTCACTGCCAAGTGCTGCCGAAACAGGATGTTAAAAACATGTAGTGCAGAGAGACAAGATAGGGTGCGCCTCGTCTGAGCTGATGATGGCAGCATGAGGCAGCAATTCATGACGGTGCTGTAGTGTATGTGCAGATTGGATGTGTGTCTGGGAATGCAGTCATGTGGGATGTTCCTTCAAAACAGTCCGCTGCGGTGGCCAGTTGCCATTCGACTAGACGCAGGTGGAGGGTGTATGCAAAAGGGGCCTTGTAGAAGTTGCAATATCAGGTCGTACCTGTGCATGTGTTTACATCGAAGAGGGACACGGTCACAGGTGCATCACGCAACAGCGTACAGGTCTCGAATCAGACCACCCTATCACACAACCTCTGCATACGTC
>JAUMHO010000013.1:1254659-1316165 GCA_032360965.1 Ulva armoricana
GACGCACAGAGGCTGGCGATGCGTACCCATGCTTCTTGGCAGGCGATGGGGCGCACGCCACTGTCTTGTTTGCGGAAAGGGCGGAGGCGGGAGCTGAGGAGTTCTGGGATCTGTGGGAACCGGCCTGCAACAATCTCCTGTGCATGTGTTATGTGTATGTACCGGATACAGTGCTAGGACTTGATGGGCACATGCTTCACTGCACCACCACAAACAACAGGTGATTCCTGTCAATGGTGCACTCAGGCGAGACATCAGACCACACGTCATTGTATACTCAGCATGTGTTGGCCTGGTGGACCGTCAAACAGCAGTGATGCAGTGCACTCAGAATGCAGGCTACGCAGGCTGGGGCTAGCTGGTTCAAGGAACACCACAGCATGTACTCCACTGTCACAGATCCCCGCATGTGCTGGCACGTGGCCTGGGTCTTCAGCATAAACCCATTATGGGTGGCAGGTTGATGGCTGCACCTGGAGCCCATGTAGCTGCCTTGCATCTGCGTGTGCCGGATGAAGCAACCGGCAGGGACGTAACAACCAACTCCAAGGCCGACGCAAGTTCACACGCGGAGAGATACAATGAACGCGCCATTGTGGATCGTGGGTGAGATGATATTTCAGCCGCATGACACGGTTGCGACAGTGGTAGCATGTCTTGGCAAATATTTTGCAGATCCTGCAAGGCCATCAGGGCGGCGACGTGCACCGATCGTGTGAAGATAGCATACGGCCTATGGCCTCTGCATATTGCACAAGTGTGTCGCATGCCCACGCCAGATATGCTGCGGTATGCGCAGGACAGTTCATTCGTAAATGGACGGCTTGCGCACGTTGACATAAAGTTCACGGTGACAACTCGATGGCCAACACACGTTGTACCACATAGTGATGCTGTGTCTGACTGGTAATTCACCGCAAGTGTGAGTCCGGCGCGTGCTTGTCGAAATCTGACACGGACGGCTGCCGATGATCATACTAGTACTAGATATGCGATCCTACACTAGATATGCAATCCTAGATTCCAGAGTCATATGAATGCACGACTTTCGCTGACCCGAGCACAGGTGTGATCCAGTCGCCAAACCGATCGTCCTCAACGGGTGGCGCAGCCAACACAATTGCGCAAGGAGTCTCGACCTGGTGCACATGGCTATACACATGTACATGAGACCAAATAACCGTGCCGACTGGCGAAAGCATGTTCACATTCTCTCATGACAACATCTTGAGCCGCGTCTAATGGCTTTGAGGGTTGCGACACCAATCAATCACTGCTAAATCTCGCATCAGTGAAAGGACGATTCCGGGCAATGAACGTTAATAACGGAACATATGCATTTGATGTCGTAGCCCTGTCACGCGATGACTGCTACATCTGGCGGTACGTTCACCCTTCCCAGTGGTTTGTTTGTGTACTGGTGTGAGCTACCGGTCGAGTGCACGCGCCGATCACGAGGTATTATTGTGCGTGGTGCCAGTCACGACAGAAATTCGACACTGTAGTATGTTACACGGAGATCTATGCGACACCATAGTGTGTAGTGTACACACCATCTTGTGTGGCCAGACCATACTAAACCATTCAAAATGGTTGTTTTCAGAGACGTACGGCATCGACACTCGTTCCGGAAAACACAGGTTTGGACGGAACAAGTTTGGTCAGAGTTTCCGCAAACCAGTTCTGCTGTGAAAACACCCTCGTCGGAATATCAATTTACAAGAACATTGCTATAAATAAGAAAATTTCACCCTGGATTGAAGATTGAACTCTTTCGATGCACCTGATGCAGCGCCGATCTCAATCATGTGAATGGGCCACAACGTGGTGGAACTTGCCTGCCAACAACAACTGACGCTGCAGCACTTCGCGCGTAAACACTCATCCTTTGAATGAAACACAAGTGAAGCTCTAACATGGTCCTGAGCAGTCGGGAATGAATTATGCACGGCAACGGCACGCTAACATGTACGGACATGTTCCTAGTTGTGGCATCGCTCCATCCACAGAATACTACGATGCCAATATTGTTCAAATACAACTTCGACTGACGAGGTGCAAGTCAACATGTTTGTTGAAGTACGACCCATGCAAACAGTATGATGGCGGAAGTCGTGCCACTGGCTAGCCAAATCTGACGACACGGCTACGACACAACGGATGCTATTATACAGCCGTACACAATGGTGGCAAGATGTTTGGTATGCATGGGAGACCAAGCAGTTTCATGCGGCTAGAAGCCGGGAGCATGGTTACATGGGAACATTGCGGCTGACGGATCATGCATGTCGGTTGCTTAATGCGTTCCGCACAGATACGAGCGAAGACATTTCGGTGATATTTATCTGGCACAGCACATCCCTATGCAATGTTGCTCATCCGTCCCGTTACTATACCGTCTCGTAGAATCTCGAGACACAGCGTTCGCAAAGGCTCGACAGTGAAACGCGAAGCTCATTCGATGCCACCGTCAAGCAAATCTGTTGGCACAAACTGGAAGATTGGAAATTGGTAAGATCATCGCTGGATAGTCGACACAGGTGAAATCTTTCCGTAGCCAGTTCTTGTGCTTGACTCCCACTTGCCAGTCGTGCGCCATTACGAGCATTGACCAGCTACCCAGTACAACATTTTCTTGATATATGATGCGAGTATCAATATCGGTTCGGAATGCGCCAATAATTCCCGGCACCACCGCAGGAGTGCTCCGTGCTGCAAGGCCCGTACAGCTGCTGGCAACCAGAGGGCGACATGCCCGAATTCTCAGATGCTGATAGTTCGGCCACAGGGCCCCAAGTGAGGGCAAAGGCTGGTTCCGAACGACGTTCCTACGCTGCGAAGGTGTGATGTCGTGCGCACTGCTTGGCTTGCAGCTCACGCCTGGGCACTGACGCATTACATGTTACCCCTAGGCGTTTATGCTGCCTATCCAGCTCTCGTGAGTATTATGCTGTGGAGCTTGGGGAAGCATGTTCCTCTGTCGAGGCTGCGTTCCCTGGACCAGCTGACACTGTCGCGGGCGTCCCATAGGGCCGCTCACGACTCGAGCACGTACTGTATCAATGGGTCCACTGCTAGTCAATGTTCATTGGCCATAATTCCACATATACAAGTTTATCTCGGTGGCTGTGCGTAAAATCTGACAGGCGTTACTGTTGCGCTTCAGTTGGTATCGGCCTCTTCACAGAAGTATCTGCCTATGCACGCGTGGTGCAAATCTGCAGCGTCAAGCGTGATTGTGACTGATACTTGCATTCGATAGACCAGTGATATTTATTGTGCTCGCGCAGTGTGTTGAATAGTTAGGGCTTCCGGAACAAGTCTAAGCCCTGTCGACGCTGCAGGTGGATGCCTCCGGGCCCTCAATGACGGGCTCGAATCCCAGCAGTGACACATATCAAGATGGTCAGGGAAAGCTATCGAAGCATAGCGGTGCTTCCAAAGCAAATCGGCCCAAGCTCCCCCGTCCGGAAGGACCACCCCCTCAGTGTCCACGTTGTAGCGCGGACACCAGCAACACCAAATTTTGCTACTATAACAACTACAACATCAATCAACCGCGTTACTACTGCAAGGTACGTTCTGTTCGTCGTGAACGCTGGTTTTGCGACACGCCAGTCCCTCTCAGCGTTCCTGTTCCGCTTGTCTCTACTGATGTGAATGACATCAGACTCCTTTCAATTGATCAGCGCTGTTGCATGCTTAGTGTCTGTGTTCTGTTACGATAGATGCGTCGGCTTGTTGCCTGCAGCGTCATGTGTAGCTTGTCTGAGGCTGTGTGCGAAAACTTGCGTGCGAGCGGCGGCAGGCGATCGCAAACGTACGCAGGGTCGCCTCATTGTCCAGGAGCTGCTTGCCAGGCCAATGAATGTGTGTACGAATCATTTGCACATTTCTTCGAGAATGTCTGCCTGCCCGCGATCCAGTCGTTGGTGTGACGCCTGTTCGATTGCATGGTTGCGCTCTGGTATTATGGTAGTATGTCGCTGCCTCTCATGTCGGCGAATCTTGGGCTGTGCATTGCTGGACGCGCGCGCTTAAATGCATTTGCGCCAGCGTTGATTGTGGTATTCCGAGAGCAATCACGTCATCGCTTGCGATTACGAATGAAGCGTGCGACACCTCTCAGCCACAGCATCGCCAGTCACCGCAATTATAGAGAATGGCCGCAAACGCAGTTGGTATGCAGAGTCTGTGGTGGATCTTTCATCTTGGCAGCACTGGCGTGTGCACAGCAATGGTAGCCGGACGTCACATCTTCATACGCCTGCATGCATGCAGGCTTGCCAACGCCATTGGACAGATGGCGGAACTCTACGGAAGGTGGAGACCGGTGCGGGCAAACGAAACAGTCGGCGTCAGCGCAGTCACAGTAGTGCTGGCGGCGAGGCTGTGTCAAACTCTAAGGCCCCGAAAACCCGAGGAGGCAGCCTACATCAGCATCAGGCATCCCGTGGGGCAGCCCCGGCGACGCGGCGCTCTGCTGCCGCCGCCACAGCCGTGAGTGACATGCCCTCTGGGCTGATGATGGACTCGATGCTGCCGGACTATAACAGTAGTGAAGCTGGCGCGTCATTTCAAGAGGGCTCTTCCTTCAACGATAAGGTATGACCCCTGGCATTGTTTGGTCCTGATGCTGTCCGAAGAAGGCTTGCCATTGCCTGAGCGCCAGCTCAGGTGCCAGAAAGTGATCTCAGCAAGGACGCGATCTGGCCTGGGAAAGAGGTGCTTTGGAGACGCAGCAGACATTCAATGCTAGAAAAGATTGGGCATTAGTCCTCCAGTCTCAGTCAGACACCGCTGATGCATGTCTTCTGATGTGCATGCTCCTCATCTCTTGTGAACTTCGTTCATGCTTGCTGCCACCACTGTTTCCTGTCGTTCGCAGTGCATGCTTATGATGTGCAGAAGCACTGTGATGAATCGATCACTGGTGTGGATGGGGACAACGTGGGAGCACGGTTGCAAATGCAGTGTTGGTCATTCACTGTATGTGAGAATTGCAGATGCTGTTGGATGATGAATGCCAAGCCATTGCGGACTTGGATGTAATTTTTGAGAACGAGCGCCTGGATGCCATTCTTGGCAGCTCAAACACCCTACCAGTGGAAATGGAGCGGCCGTTTCAGCACATGCTGGGGCTGGATACGCTTGAAGATCTCCCCACAATGTCTCAGGGCGATGCTGACTTCCAACAAGCGATGATGGACGGGTGAGAACTCCGACCAGTCGCATTGTGGATGGCATGATACATCTTGCAGCTGTCGTGGCAGCAGAAAAGCAACCCTGCATCTGGCCGTATTACCTGCTCCTCGCAATGAAGAGCTCCTAGTCTTCCTCCTAGTCTCGATATGTTGTTTATCCATCTCAGTACCGCAGTTGGGTTGTATGGCCTTGCAGCCCCCAGTGGGACTGGAGTTGTGCAGTACCCATCAGGCTCAGCATGCAACCACCATTCCAATTACACTCTTGATTGTTGCAGGTGCCCCAGCAATCCCGATGCAGGGCAGCTGCTGCTCAGCGGCGGGGGCATGAGCACTGCTGGCACCTCACAGGGTGGGCCGCTGCTGGTGGCAGATGCCTCTGGCCCCTTGCCCACCAGCTTCGGGGATGATGAGACCGCATCACGCAGGCCGCTGTCCCCAAAGGCCGTGTCACATACTGGCAGCCCACCTCTGCGCCCCCCCGGCAGCACCGCGCCCAACCGTGTACACGTCAACGTCAATGCGGCATTCCGAAGCCACATCAACGATCCCTCACCATCAGCTGGCGACCATGTGCTGCAGCCCATGGCGCCGGCGGTGATGCCTGTGCAGGCAGGGGGCCAGGCAGGACAGGCGCGACCGGCTACTGCGGCGGCGCCGATGGCAAACAGCAAGCCGCCATGGCCAGAGGAGTCGCCACAGACACGGGATAGCGATGCAGACGCGACGCTCGCTTCCTCCAGTGCGCCGGGGCAGACGCGGCCTGGTGAGTGGGCGCAGTCGAGCATGCCGATGCCGAATGCTAACTACAGTGTCGGCATGGCCCCTGGCCAGCAGTGGGCCGTTGGCAGCATGCCGATGCATGCGCAGCAGTTTGCAATGCGGCCGAGCGCCGCGGGAGCACCGGGGGGAACGGTGCTGGTGCCGGCGAGCATGCAGCCAGGCAACAGCGGCATGATGGCGTACCCGGTCAACATGGGTGTTCATGCCGGGCGCCTGATGCAGGCGCGGCCCCCTGCGCGTATGGCTGCTGGAAACAACGGCTTGTATACTATCCAGGCGACCAGCCTTCAGGGATACGTGGGCATGCGCCCAGGTGGTGGCGCTCAGCAGGGCCACATGGCGTCTCCACAGTATTACGTCATGCCGTATCAGCATCACCCCCACGCGGGCATGCCGGGCCTTGCACCTGCTGCCCCACAGCCGGTGTCACCCAACGGGAGTGCCGCGGGAGCAACATCGGTGCCAGCCTCGTCATCGCCACACGCCGCGCTCCCTGCCGCGACGGAGCCGCCGCACGGCACTGCGGCCCCAGGCATGCCCGAGGTTCCACAGGCGACAGCGAATCAGCTGTATGCCATGGACCACAACCGCCAGCTGATGTTGCGGCATCAGCGCATGTACAGTATGGCTGACCCGGCTGCTGCGAGTGGCAGCCCCAGCGCGAAGGCCACAGCATCCGCACAGCGCACATTCGTGCCGGTGGCCGCGCATCATCTGCAGGGGCGCACATACGTACGGCCCCCAGATGCAGCGGGCGGGGGCAGCGCACAGGCGTCGCCGTCCTCTGCACCTGAGCAGCCCGCCGCCGCTTCGCAGGACACGCCAGTAGATCAAGGCACATCGTATACGCAGATTTCTGGCAGCGGCGGCGGCCCACACGCCACCAGCGCGGCCGCCTCGGCTTCCGTCTCGGTGTCTGCCGCGCCGAGTGGTTCGTCGTCACAGACGCAGCTTTACGCCGCAGAGTATCGCCAGGCTGGGTCAGCACCTGGCCCAATGACGGCGCCGCAGCTATCGCCCGTGCAGGGCTCGACACAGCATGCGCAGCAGCTGGGCGGCTTCCAGGGCCCAGTGCTCTGCATGGCCCCAGGGCAGTGGCAGCACGGCGGCCGGCCAGTGATTGCCCTGCAGCCGTATTACGTGCAGTCTGGTTCGTATATGAATGGAGGGGGGCACGTGTATGCCAGTGCGCCGATGCAGCTGCAGCCACAGATGCAGCCACCGCGCCCGTCTGCCGCAGCAAAAGAGAGGATGTTGGGAGGCAGTGTGGCAATGAAAGAGGAGCCAATCGGTTGACGCCACCTGCACCGGAGTGTGCAGGTGGTTTGTGATCGTCAGGAGCGCGGGCGGGCCACACAGGGGCTGATGGGGCCCGTGCGTGCGCTCGTGTGACTTTGTGATAAGGCATGGATGTGCTGATCAGCCTACAGGGCTGACAGGTGCTGAATGCGGGCTGCGCGGGTCGAAGGGTGACTGCTTGGCGGTTGCGCGACCATTGCAGTGGCGCCATAAATACGACCCCCTGCCCGTAGAAAGACGCAACGACAAATGCATGGCAGCGGGCCGGCAGAGAAAAAGCCAAGCTGCGGAAACGGCAGCTGCGTGATGTGCATGCATGGTGCTAGGCCCAGATTCAGATTCATGGTGGTGGACGAGGCAGTGTCTGCAGACCTGTGCCGATGGGGCAGGGTTGGAAGCCTTTTTCCATTATTGCATGGCGCTGCCGATAGGCGATGTGTCCTGTATGATTTGTGGCTGTGGAAGGGTGTCCGAGGCGTTGGCGGGCTGTGAGGATGTGTCGCCAAGTCTGTGGGCATGGCTGATAGGATTGCGAACCTGGAGATATCAGATGAAGTTGTATGGTTGTGACACGGACGGGTGTAAGATGTGGCTTGCACACCGAACCCTTGGCTTTTGGATGACATTGCAGATGGTGCAGGAGTAGATCCATGTGGCTGTGTGGCACGAGTTGGCCGAGGCTGATGGCACCCTGTAGTCACGTTTTGATCCATGGGTGGTCCGCGGTCGGACCATAGTTGATGTACCGCAGAGGTGGAGCTGTTTGGTAATGTGTGCAGGGGGCAGTGACGTGGCTGAGTGAAGAAGCTGTATCAGCTGCTTCAGGACGAAAGAATGGCGATTGTTCCATCGAGCCACCTTGCCGAGGCGCCGGAAGGTGACCTGCACTGTGTGCTACTATCTTATGTGTGCCTGAGACTGTGGGGTGCGGCAGATTAGCTGGTATCCTGTATTGACAGGCCTGTAATATCTGCAGAAGTTAGTGTGCCCTGTTACGTGCTGAATGGACTGGAAGTGATAGGGTATGATTTATGCTCCTGGTTGATAGATGATGGTGGCATTGTGGTGCTCTGGCGTGAGTGGTAGTGAGAAACAGAGAATAAAACTCAAGCCAGTATAGAAAAGGGACAATGCACACGTAACTACAAGCAACGTAGGCATGTATGAGAACCAAACACCCCTGACCAAAACATGTTGTCCTGCGAGCCACACAACACACCGATCCGCTGTAGGTCTCACAACGCACTGAAAGCAGTCAACGCACTTGAGAAGCAGTCCAACTCTGCACGGTGCCCCAGTCTCTTGCATGCCTTAAAGGCATGCATGCAAACCCCATTATCGCCAGACATGCATGACTCGGGCAAGTATTCGAAGGTGCATGAGGCGAAGTCGCGGAAGGTCATCTATCTATGTGAAGGTCACCTTGGATGGCGTTGGGGTGGGAAAGAGGCTGGCTGAGAATGGTTGGGGCGGGCTGGGTGGAGGGGGAGGCTGTGCAGAGAGGTGGAGAGGGAAATGGGGGGGGGGGGGGGGGGCGCGAGGGAAGGGGGAAGAGGGATACGGAGGCCGAAGAGTGGCCTGGTGCGGGGTGGGAGGGTGCGCCAGTCGGTGCATGCACAGGGTCAAGCACAGGGAACAATCCTCTTGCAGGAGCCGAATCACAGCGCAACGTCGGTCAGGGCAAGCAGCTCAGGCAGGACCGCCCATCAATTCGCGTCCTCAATGGCGTCCAAGCGAGGACCTGCCTGGCTATGCCTGGACAGAGCATGGTGGAAATGTCACACATGGATTTACATCAGTATGGATTCACGCATGGATGTATCCACAAAGATTTGCTTGAGCAGCGGCTTGTCATACGCAAGTCACATCATGACAATCTACAAGCCACTCCTCAGCACAGGAGGTGGTGGTGGGCAATGTCCTGCCTGGAGGCCACCTGAATGGAAAGTTAGAATCCTCACAGTAATACGTTGAGAGGTGTGTGTGAAGAGTCTTCATAGCTTTGGGCCTGGTTTGGTGATGCTAAGTTGCAGCTGCTCACTGTCGCGATGTGGGAATTCTCGCAGAGCCTGTGCTGTGACATGCCTGCCATTTCGCAGACACACTCCCACAGTGGCCCGGCTGTGGTGTAAGTCATCTCCACTCGTACTTCAATTAAACGGCAGCCTTCGATGACAACGATCGATATACGCGGCTCGTTGCCAATTATGCAAGCACGCACCTGGCCGATCTTCCATCTTCGGTTGCAGAGCTCAGTCTAACGCAGTAGGGCCATCTCAGGTGACACCCGATATCATAGGAGTGCATTGATATGGTGGTGAGCGTGTCGGCGAGTTCCTGTGCCCAGGTTTCTGCTACGCTGGAGCTTGCAGATAGAGTATGGTTGATCGGAAATGATGGTCCCAAGCAACCTGTCCTCCCAAAGACAATTGAACGTAGTGTCCTTTTGCAAACTGTGTCGGCAAGGGGTGACAGTCAACAGAAGGCCGAGCTCCCTCTACCTCTGCAGGCAATGCAGGGCTGGGTGCAATATGTACAGGCTGCTTCAGAACCTAGCATGAGCGACTATCTCGACCTGCAACAACTATGCACTCTTCTCCAGGTGCGATACTGTGATTCTTTGCATCGAAACCCCAGGCATGCAGGTCATTGTCACATCTAGTGCTTTGGAACATGGCAACATCTGGGATCAACGGCACGACATCTTGAACAGGCCTCAAGCGTGTGCACACACAGGAATGCAAGTGGCGCACAAGATTCACTAAAAGCTTGCCTAAGTTTGTTGTAGTGGAATCCTGCGTTTTCATGGCCCGTGCACGGCATCGCTGCACCTAATCGTACCCTACACCTGAGCTGGCGTTTGTGGCTGTGTCGTTTATGTAAATGTAAATGTGACACTTTCTCGCCATATCCTACAAGGACCTTGACATCTCCGGATAACCGGGACCACAGGCCAAGTTTATGAGTGCCACCTGCCATGCTAGCCTGGATGTGTTGACATGGATGGCCCAGCTGGACACCACACAAACGGGGTCTATCCCTTGTAGTCCCGTCCCTATGTGGGGATTGAAGGATCGGGTGGGAGGGGCTCGTCACTGAGTGAGAGGAGGGAGATGTGGGTGAGGGCTGCTGCGAACATTGCCTGAGCACTCGCCTGGCTTGGTCAGCACTGTCGACCGTGTCCCAGTGGTCTATCCGTCCCCCTCTTCCGGTTCTGTGAGTATGTGCGCTGCTGTGCACAGCATTGTGAAGCAGCACAGACCAGGCCCAGGCATACAGTTATGCTGTCATTGATGAGGGCATCAGAAAGCTCCGTGGATGTGCTCGCGTCATGTTACGTACTGCTACAGGCCGCGGATGTCTTGGTGGACGAGCAAGGGAAAGCCGACCTCAGCGGCCGCATCAGGGACCGATTGTTTCCAGGCGCCGCCACCGAAGCCCCTTTGCAGAGCACTCAGCAGGCTGCCGCCGAGGTTCGCTGCCACTCCACACATGGCCCCGGTTCATGGGCCCCGATCTCATGCTTCCCTTGCTCACGACCTCCTACACTGTCATCATCGGTGATACACACTGACACTGCCCGGCCGAGGCATGCTGAAACTTGATACACCAGCACCACACGCATTCCCGCCTCAGCCATCTCCCTTTGCAGGTGCTCCCCACACTCACCGAAGATCTTGCCCTATCTGTCTTGCGGTCTCCCCCGATTGCTCCTCTCGCCTTCCTACTCCTCCATCTCCCCTCGGCCCTCCACCCTCTCGCCCTCAACGCCCACAACCCCTCCATCAACTCACACCATTCCCTACACCTCCACGGCCTCTCCAATGCAACCTTGCCACAGGCAGCCGCCGTCGCAGCAGCCCTCACCCACATCTCCCTCCTCTCACTCAGCGACCAGCCCCTCCCACCCGACGCTGCCCCGCTCCCAACCCTCCTGCCCTGCCTCACCGACCTTCGCTCACTCAGTCTCTGCAATGCCCAGCTCCACGCACCCGCCGTGCAAAACGTGGCCGCAGCCCTATCTCACACGCCTCTCCTCACTGCCCTACACCTCAGCCACAACAACCTCCGCGCCGGGGGCATCTCCGCCCTGTGCCCCGCCTTCTCCGTGCTGCCCATGTTGCGCGTGCTGGGCCTCGCAGACACGACAAGTGATAGCGCACAGGTCGCAGCGCTAGCAGAGCGCGTCACCACCCTTCCAAACCTGCGCACGCTGGCTGTCGGTGGACGGTGGGTGGGCCCTGTGGGGGGCTCTTCGTTCGTGACCGAAACACTCGGCCCTGTGATTCTCGAGCTGATTCTACAGCTGCAACACGTCGGCTCGCTACGGACTCTAGATGTGTCGTTCCGCAGGGTCTGTATGCCCGCTGAGATCCAGGCCGACCTCGTGCGGGCTGTACTTGGCCTCACACAGCTTGAGAGCCTCACGTTTATCCCGCCTCCAGCCGGGACGACGCAGTCGGCTCATCCCAGATTAACAAACTGCGGAGCTCACGGGCCAGGGATGACGCGCTTGACTGCTCTCATTCTTGACCACAGGCTGGTGCCGCACGCCTGCATCCCCGCAGCGTATGTATCCCATCTGCGGTGCATGACCCGGCTGCAGGTGCTGCATCTGCCAGCCACGATTCAGTACGAGAAGTGCGAGAGCAGTGTGTTTGCGCTGCGTGGCGCACTCGACCAGTTGCGAGGCCTGTCGTCCCTCGCTTGTGGAGTATCTCTACAACCTGGCGCTGTTGCACAGCAGCTACCGCTTCTGCTGCAGCTGCGGACTGCATGTCCCCTCCATGACATGCGAGTAACCCTGACACCCGGTGACGACATCGACACCACCGCGGCGGTCACTGCCGTCGCACCCCATGTGTCGGTCAGCTGCGACGAGTGCACCATGAGCTCTGTCGCAGCACTGCTGCCGCACCTTGTGGATGTGGTGCTAGAGGAAGCCCTGCTGCCTGCGTTTGGGGAGCTGGTCGCACGACTGCCGGCGCCCTGCCGGGTAACGCAGCTTGCCGTGTTTGCGTCGGAATCCGAATTGGCCGTGGGCGGGATCTGCTGCACCAACCTGACCCGGCTGTCTGCGTTGCAAGAGATCGCACTGGCTGGGGACGTGTCGGAGAGCCTGCTGCGTGGAGTGTGCGAGCAGATTCCTACACTCGCCTCGCTGACATACGTCAGCTTTGAGTATGTCAATGATTGCCTCGGACTGGTTGCGGAGCTGCAGCACGCCTGCGAAGCGCACGGCCGGCTGAAGAAACTCTGGCTGTCGATGCAATGCATAGTTGACTCGACTCCCCCCGACTGCAGCAGGTTAACGACGCTCGAGCAGCTCGAGCTTGTGATGGATCGGTCCGAGGCTGCTCAGCCTGCTTCAGATCCAGAGGTGCTCCAGGGCTGGCTGGCCTGGCTGGCTGGCCTGCGGCCGCTGGTGCACCTTCAGAAGCTCGTTGTCCGTGATGATTACTTCACGGCAGAGCACGTAGGGGAGCTCACTGCCATGCTTGGGGAAGGATGCCTTCCCGCCCTAGAGTATTTGAACTTGACTGGTTGTCATGTGCAAGATCAGGTTGACGCTCTGCAGGCTGCTCTGCCGGACTGGGTCCTCTGCCGGCCACAGTCACACTCTTTCAACGTCATGTAGGTGGGACACTCTTTCAAGGTCATGTATGCGGGACAGGGAGCTGTCACCTCCACGTCGTGCTTCGTGTGCTTTGTCCACCATCAGCGCTGACCGGGAAGCAGAGGCGAGGTTGAATGAGGGAAATGATGTGTATCCAGCGCTGAATCTCTTGCTCTGAATCTCTTGCTTCAAATCCGGCTTGCTTTTGGTGTGCTGTGTCTGGGCGTCTCCGTGATGGCATGTCTGCCTTCTGTGCACTTGCCACAAATGTGGCCGGAGACATGCTGAACGTCTAGGTAAATTTTACCTCGCTACCGCAAGATGCATGCTCTGTCAATACTGATTTACTGGCAACCAGAGGTTGCCTGTAAGTAGAGCCGGGAGGGGCGTGGGGCCTCAGGAGCGCGGGCTGTGCGTGTGAATCAGGCAAGCTTGCAGCTGGTTGCAGATTATGCATTGTCAGTGGTTCTTGTCGTCCAGAGTGTGCAATTTTTCCCATAGCGCTACTGATCATGATCGCAAGCCAATCATGCAGGCGTATGCTTCGGTCACCCACCACTGCACAGTGTGCCATCATTGGTACTGGTGCATCGCAACTTCAAATGCCTGTGCAGAAGAACGGATCGGAATTGCTTGATTGCATGAATCAAAGTCCGGGGATCTACATGGACAGGCAGGCTATAAGCTATTGTCTACTTTCAGTGTTCACAGTGCATTGCCCACAGTACTCCCGACTCGAAAGGAATTGTGCATGCGCTGGGTGTAATCCACATCAACCAGTGACTCTTTCTACTGTTGGATGGTGGCATAGGCCACGTTAGAGTGCCAGTGATATCTTGTGTGACTGCTTGAGGCAGCGTTGCCTTGGGTGGTGGGCCCAGTGTACAGTCAGCTCTCAGGCAAATTCTGAAGATGTACGGGTTGGGTACACAACCATGAAACCAGACTGCCTATACTTTCACTGCCATTGTTGTATGCATCAGGTTTCACATTCCCCAGCAACGCCAATTCATGCAATTATTTGCGTGCAGGGTCCAAAAAGCCAACGCATTAGACATTCTGATACTAACGCCACACAGAAGAGTTGACAGTTGAGAAAAACGTGCAGTGTCAACCACATCCACGCAAGGACTCTCTGACGAACTATCAAATTTATGCCGGCTTACACCGTGGCGTAACCTTACACGTATGGTATGGCCTACTGCAACCGGTGCCCTGGCCGTATTCACCAGGACCACTGGCAGACTCGTGTCACCAGACACCACACCGACATGGACTAAAGAAGATCAACCTGAACATCACCAAGATACTCTGGCTTCTCCATTACGCCTTGGCTTCGGCCCTCGCCTTGAGGCAACCCTTGATCGCGCGGCGCTACAAGCACACCACATCTGGTGAAGCGGTGTAGAGGACCAGTGTTTAGGAATGACATCAAACGGACTCAATCGGACGAAGTGTGCAGCATAGGGCAGAGGCACGCGCTCTCGTAGAGCCGTGGCATTAAAAACGGGACATACCTGATTCCGCAGGAACTTGGGCTCCATCTGCACACCAGCGATTTGACATTAATTTCACATGTCATTCAACGCAAACGTTGAACAGTTTGCTATCAGTCGGACTCGCAGATCATGCCAGTGAGCAGACGCGAGGCAGCGATGCACGTCAATTTGCATACATGAACTGGTAAACCAGAACACACCCCCTTCCTGGACTTGTACTTGTATGTTTTAGGCTTCTTGATGCCGTTGCGGTGAGCCTTGTATGTCTGGTTATGGGCGGTATGATTCTTGGACTTGGCCATGGCTGTCCTCTTTTACGCACGCTCACACGAACCAGTCTAAAAGAGGTTGACCATCGTTTCAACGTCATTTTGTGGGCGAATGCTACCGGATGTTTTAGATTCCTTGATTGGCCGCCATCGCGAAGCGCGCCTGTTTGCACCAGTAGACACACATTACCGCGGCGGACACCCCAGTCGCCAAATCGGCAAATCGGGTATGCAGCGAGATCGCAAGACGCCATGCTTGAATGCACGACGGCATGCTTCATGTTGGGGGTGACCACTCTAGACGAGAAATTTTGTAATACACACCTGCGGAGAATTGCATGTTACAAATGGCAAGTGTGTCGGATTGGTGTTGCGACGGCAACGCTGGAGGTGCAGCCGTGGCTTGTCTGTCTTGCAGTGTTGCCACCTGCAGTTGAACGCTTTCTGGCGGTCGTTGTTTTCATCAGCAGCACATATGCTGGCATTAAAGGATGTCCTCGCACTGTTTCAGAAGTGTAATCGCTTGCACGAAGCTCTGAAAGAAAAGCACCTGCTGCTGGTAGCCCGAATTCAAAGCATTGCCAACATGTTAGAGCGTTTACCTGCTCTGTCAAATCCGAATTTGTACCGCATGTTCTCTTCTGACCCTGGTGTGCATTTAGAAGTTTCAAATGCCCAGCTGAAGATTCTGGAGAGTACATGGCAGGCAGCGATTGAGTCAATGTACGTGCTGGACAACCCCACCCAGTCCGCCGGCAATGTTTAAAGTATCCCTGCAAATGGAATTTTTTGCAGGGCAGAAGTGCAGCAGCATGTAGACCAACTTAAACGCAGAGATGCAGAGGTGCAAACCCTCATCAGGCGAAGCAAGTTCAGCACAGCGGCTCTCGAAAAGCACCTGGGAGCAGAGCCGAGCATCAATGACCTCGCAAACACCATTCATGACCTATGCGGCATGATGGAGCAGCAGGTAAAGGTGGAGTCGGTGCTGCTAGAGAAACTGACATACCAGTCCCCTGCATCTGAGTTGCAACCCGTCGTTGCTTTCTTCCAGGGTGTGCTTCGCACTTGCAGACCGGCACAAACATCCCTCTTCTGCCTGTTGCTGGAATCGCGGCTGGACGGGAACGGTCATAGCCTCCACCCCATAATCCATTATGCAACAACATTTGTTCTCGATCTTCCAGGTGAAGCTAATGCATGTCTGAACCTTTACAGAGCAGGCAAACATGAACCTGGCCGCAAACAAGTATGTGGGCGTGGTCGTTGTCATTGGTATGAGTGATAACGCAGTCTTTCTGCAGATATGCCTCATGTGGACCCGACGGACTTTGAGATGATGGCTGCCCAGATCAGGGACAGCACTGAACTGAAATGAATGAATGCAAACCAGTCCAATGAGAGTTCCGATGCACAGATCACGCCATGAGATATGCCGAGCTGTGCATTTTCCACAGTGATTTGTCAGTTCACAGCCCTGACGATTGAATCCTAAAACAGGACTTGTTGGCTTTGGGGGGCTGCCTGAACTGCACACTGGTGTTGGGTGGTAAGTATGTGCCGTAGCCCGCCTGGGGTAGCAGGATTTACTTCGCAGCCGCCAGCCTGTGGGCTGCATGCAGCCGAAGTGCCGCTGGCATCCACGCGCCCGCTGTGCATGTCGGTGCTACTACCAAGGAGCGGGCGCACCGAAAAAACAGACACTCAAGGCAATTTATTGGATGTGTCGTGAGGTTAAGATGCTGAAATCTTGCACGGTGCACAGTGAATCTGTCATGTTGGAATCCAGGATAAGTCGATGACCAGGTGCGCTCGACTGTTGTGATGCTGCGTGATGCACATGTTGCCGAGCGAGCCTTGGGTTGTTTTTGGAGGGTTGCACACCAAGCACAGGTGCACATTATGGCCAGCATCAGACGAGTAAGGAACGATTGGTTCACAAGCATGTCATCATAGTGCACTGTTCGTGATGTTTGGTGACGTGCGGCTCAGTGTCCTGGGATGTTCGCCGTGTGCAGAATTTCAGCAGATGGTGCACCTATTGTCTAAACGCTACTGCCCGGGTTTCGCACAATGGATGGTACCGTGCTGGCTGTCACTTTGGTGGGACTTGAGTACTTGAGTATGCCTGCATCGAGCACGGCATGTCGCTGCGTCGTAGGAGTCTCTGCACACAGTGCACCTCGATTTCCAATGCATTGGGATGGCCAGGCGGCCGATCATCCTGTCCCCAAAGCACACAAGCATTAAATTGATGTTTTGCCTGCAGGTCAATCCTCCATGGGGCACAGGCTCGCAAGTCCAAGCCGGTAAACTGCTGCTGCGCCTATCTGCCAGGGCGTTCAACTGGCAAGTACGTAGCAAAGCTTCAGGCCACAGAGGGACGCCAGGTTTGATCAGATGCTGCATGTACGGTCGTTGGTAGACTCTGGAATTGAATTGACCATGCACAGGTGAGGAGGTCTCCGCCAGGTCACTGTCTCGTGTGACCCTGCCTGCATGTGGACCGTTCAGAGCCAGCATACATGCTCTGTAGAAGATCTGCAGAAGTTCAAGGCTAGGTACACCCAAAAGCAGCAACTTCCTGCAGATCAGTCTGTGTCATGCTGCATAAGACTCTCTGGGATGACAGGGGCTTGGTTGTACAAAGCAGATGGCAAGCAAAGTCGATGCGGCTCAGCTGAGAGGGGCGTCTGATCCATTAAGGCATCGCTCGAATGTGCCCCACTCACAGTGCTACCACTATCGCCAGAGGTGCAATCGCTTGCTGGAGTAATCTAGTTTGCTTCCATGCCAAACTGGCTTCGCTTTCAACGTCTACCATAGAAGTCGCAGGGGGCTAGCGGTTACTCATCGCCCCTATTGCATCGCTCACCCATATGGGAATTTGCAGTGCTTGGCACAGGTAATTGTAAATTGATGGACTTGGAGTATCTCATATACTTCATCATTGAAATAGACAGATCCATGGTTTCACCGGACTGGGCCCAAGAGCGGTGAAACTAGCGGATACAAGGCTGGCGATCACATTCGCATGTGCAAGTCAAATGCAACATCAATCAGAAAGTGTCACCGTGGACTTGCGTATCAAGTGTGTAGTTGTGCTCGCATGCTCGTGCAGCAACCTAGTTTCCGTGTCTAACGGGTTCCTTGTGAGGCAAGTTGTGATCCCATCTGCCCCGCAGCATGCATTCTAACGTTGGGCTGCAGGGCTCATCTAACACGAACCGACCGTTGTCTTGACGGGATGGAATCATCAGGTGCACAAAATCTTGGACTCTCACTGTGCTGGACGAGACGGATCTTGTGTTCTGGCTGCAGCATGCTTGTTGACACGGCGTCGTTCTAGGACGTCACTCATGTTGTTGTTTTCACAACTTCCGTACGTTGTAATGTGCGCACGCACTAGTGAATCTGGAACTTGCTTATAACGTATGTGATAAATTTTGCTCACGATGTCTCTCTTCTCGAGCTGCCTGGAGGCGCTGCAGCTAGCTCCGGCGCAGCCTAGCACTGAAGACGAAATATGCCGGCTGCACGCGAGTCTGATCGCGGTGATGCACGCGATCAGCTGCCATTTTGAAACCCAGTCTTCAAATGAGGAGATAGAGAAAATTTTCAAGCAGTGCATCGCCGCCGCTGATCGACTCTGCCGCCTGAAAGACGACTTGGGAAGGGTGAAGGGCTTGGAAGCCTTGCTTGCAGCGATCCAGCACTGCCCCAAAAAGCTTTTTCTGGCCAGTTTCCTGGACCTGTCAATGCGGTCAAATAGCATGGCACGTGGATCTAGCATCCCCGCCGCTCGTGTCGCTGCTGCCTGCCTGGTTCAAATCATGAAGAGGCTCCACACTTACATGGCTGCTTCCGGAGTCAAGTCCGCAGCAGCACAATGCATCTCTCAAGTACTTGCATCATCTGCGCATATGATCCAAGGTGAATCTTCAGTGGTGCATCATGGCTTGCTCGTCTTGCAGTCGGTGCTGGACTGCATGCCACAGGCGGCCAAGTCCAGCTATATGACGCTCTCTACAGCGTGCCAAAAAGTCATGCAGCAGCAGAGCATGCCTCTTGAACATCGAATGCTCGCAGCTCACGTCTTGGCAGCCTTGCCAGCATCGCAGAACTCAGCCGATGCACACAGCCAGCATCTGCAAGGCCTACTGAAAACGATCCATGGAGCCCTGTCCAGCATGCCGTCTCCACCCACCGATCCAGCGGCTGCACAAGCCGCCGCCGATATCTTGGGAGCCTCCGTTGAAGGCAGCTGGAGTCAGAGCTCACTACTGCAGCCGCTTAACGCAACCTCACATTATGTGTCACCACTGCAGCGGCTGGAGGCAATCACACTGCTGATGGAATGCCTGGATGAAACTCTTCAGCGCCGCACCGATGTATCCGTGCCGCTTCCAATGACTGCGTTGGTTCTGCTGGTGTCCCGTTTGCTGGCACATCGTCCATCCATGGTCCACCAGCTGAGTCAACACAGCCCAGCAGATAGGGCGCAGCTCCACCTCGGGGGGGGCCCACTGCTCAACTCAGGTGAGGCGCTGACCCCCTGATCAATGCCTGCACCTCCACGCGCGTCCGCTGTATGCGTTGCACCGGCTACCACCCAATCTAGCACTGTTTCACAACCAGCGGCGGTGCAATACATACTGCCCACGGCCCTGCCGTTCAGGCCTGTGTCCCATCCAAGGACACCGTATCATCATCACCTTTCGCAGTGAAAGACTCCTTGCAAGTTTGCAGGCCCTCGCACGCGCACCCTGGCACTTGAAGTCTCAGGAGTGCCCTCACAGGCAACGCCTTCAGCCATGAGCAACGATGCATGGATCTGTATGCAGATGTCAATATGTTGTGGGGGCTGTGCAGGCCTGATGCTGCTGCAGCGGCTGCTCGCATGGCCCCATCTCGTCTTTCCGATGGCCTCTGCCATGTGCGTGCTGCTAGGTGAGCTCCTGCACGCCGCCTCAGCCACCCCACGGCTGCCAGCGCAGGCCCGCGCGCACCTCTACCAGGCAACTCACGCTGTGATCTCCGCGTTTGCTCTGCCCGCCGCTGAGGCTCTCGCCCCCCCATTGCTCAAGTCTGCATGGCTGGAATTCTCTCAGGCCGGAGCGTCCGCCGGCGGCGCTGACAGCGCACTCGCGGCAGCGGCGCTGACTGGGCAGTCTGCAGCCACGCCTGCGCAGCAGGGGGGGAAGCAGGGGAGCAAGAAGAAGCGGAAGACAGCACAAGCGGGTGGCGCAGCGAAGGTGGGCGCCGCAGTGGAAGCGGGTGGCGCTGCTGCAAGCGCGGAGCAATCGCACAGGCCTGCCAACGCGCAGCATGTGATGGCATGTCAGGTGCGAGGCACGCCCACGAACTTGTGTGAGCCTAGGCCTGTTTGGCATGATTGCATGAGCGCGGGCCTCCTGCGTTGACGTGGGCATGTCCTTCATTGGCATGGGCTGTGGCTGTTCTTGATCAAAGGTCATCTCAAGGAGAGGCGTGGAGACAGTTGCGTCAAGGACCTTCCCGTCTCAACCCCGATGTAGACGACACGCATGCACCCACCGGACATCACCATCCGGGCACCCCCCTGGTGCACACCTACTCTCTGCCAATTTTGCCCCATGCAACTGGAATTTATTCTGAATCAAGCAGGTGTGATCGCATCACATCACACAACTACAGTGCGAAGGACCGGTCGTGACAGTCAGCGAGGGTGAGCGGTGTCTTTGCGGCTGTGCTGTGGGCGCCGGCTGTGGATTCACATGCATGCCTGCCGGGGAGCACGTGCAGACCGATCGCGGCAACACGTGTTTGCGGCTGAGCAGGAGATCGTCCCAGCACTGTGCATCGGCTCACCGTGCACGTGCACACGTTGAAACGCAGGCATGTGTCCTGCCGTTACCCTGGAAAACGTCCAGGGTTCTGGCCATGCATTGTGTTGCTCACAGCGGTTGCGACCTGTCCGTGCGCCGTGTCTCGCAGTGTCAGTCTGGTCAGAGCAGCGCTAGCATCCCCACGTCTGCAGAGACGGAACGTTCGTGAATGGTCCAGCGCAATCACGGGGTTCCATGCATCGCAGGCGGCGGTGCTTGACTGCCTAACCGCTGTGCACGATGTGGCGACAGGCGCGCTGCCGGCTGAGCTCCAGGCCGAGCTGGATGTGCTCACGGTGACGATGGCGCGCTGTGCCGCCAGCGCCGCGCAGCTGGCGGAGGCCACAGAGCCGCGCATTCACACCGCGGCGGGTGCGGCTGCCGTGCTGGCGGCCACGACGGCGTGCTGCGCAGCCCTCTGCCGCAGCGGCCAGCGGCGGGGGCCGCGGTGGCACGTTCCGCCGGAGCTGCTGCAGTTTCTGCGGACGCCCGCGGCTGATGCCGCACAGGGCGTGCGGCAGGGCCGTGCGGTGTGCCTGACGCATGCGTCTGCCGCCAGGGTCGCTGATGAAGCGTCTGCATGTGTGCCTGTGGATGCAACGGATGTGGCAGATGTGGCTGCAAGGGTCCGAGAGGTCATGCAGGTGCGGCGAGGCCTAGCTTGCGATGCAAAGACGCAACGCGGCAGTGGTGTCTTGCGCCTTGAATCATTATGTCTGAATTGTGCGGGCACTGCCCATGCCAGCTCAGCCGGTACGTGCACTGCATGAATGGCAGCGAAAGCCCGGGCCTGTTGCCGTGTTCTGACATGCCCTGTCCGTTGCAACGTTGTTGCAGCTGGATTCAGGGAAGCGTGGTCAAGCGGTCCATCCCACGTTACCGCTATGGTCCTGAGAAGCTGGAACTTTTTTGGGTGATATGCAGGCGGCGTGCTGCCCTACTGCAGACCTTGAAGAAACTCCTGGGCACACAAGTGTGCCTGGCGCAGATGCATGCGCGGGTGGCAGTGTAGGCGCAGTTGTGGCTGCCCGGCCTGTCTCCGTTACAGAGCATGCAGGGGCCGTCGGGGTCCCAGCAGGGCCATCTGTGCTAAATTCTACACACATGAGAGACGCTGGCTTCCAATCTCGGGTGTTCAACGGGCAAACTACGGCAGATGGGTCTGGGGCTCCCGGGGCTGGCGGTCGAACATATGGCGATGCAGGCTTCCCTAGTGAGCAGGAACGAGGTGACGTTGACCGTCCAGGACGCGCAGAAGGCCGTCCCGCCGTGAAAGGTGAAGCCAAGTGCGACACCGATGCAAGGAACCAAGGGAATGACGTCGTCATGCACGATCGGACCGCGGAGCGGCCAGGGGCGGGTGTATCGAACACCGATCCAGCAGGTCTGGGGGCCGGTTTGTCTGGAGGCAGCGTAGTAAAAGCAGGCACAGCACGTCCCGTCGAGAGCCAAATGGTAGTTGCAGACTGTGGCGACGTTGCTGTGCCGGGATCATCTTCTGGCAAGCAGGCGGAAGCACTTCCGCATGGCCATGAAGTGCCAGTCCGGGACGGCTTAGATGCCGACAGTGACAGCATTCCAGAGATCGATTCGGGATCAGACAGTGCCTAGGTGCTATATAATACTGCGGTTGGTGTAATCGTTGATTGAATCCATATGCGTGACTGTTTTGAGGTGCTGTCCGACGCAGCATGGCTCGACGTATTGTACACGCGTGAAGCATCCCCCAGGTGCATGAGAACCTGAAGTGCGCGGCGACATTTCAAAAGCGAGTTCTACACACTACCAGCATGACGTGTATGTTGATCGGCCCTCCTTCCCGATACGTACCTTGTTCTCGAGAACTGTGAGGACGTGACCGAGGGCCGTCGCAGCGCGATCCATTCAAGCGCTATTAGATTGTTGAAGTTCGAACGTGTCCTGATGGCCGCGGTACGACGGCGCAGGGCATATCCTAGTCATGCAGGTGGGGAGCACGTACGCCTGAATCACAACTGCGTCTACCACCGTCGTACACAATCTGTCATGCGCACACACAACTCCACCCATAAACATATTGTGCTGCTGTGTAGATGATTCCTATGATGGCTCAGTGCGGGAAAGCCTGCTGCCTCAACAGGAGGAGCTGGAGGACAGAGACTCGGCACAGCACGGGCATGCTCAGCAGCCCCTGATTGAAGCGCTACTGCATGGATGGACGTTCTACACGCAGGCGATCTCGGGAGTGTTCGGATGGATCCTTGGGTCCATGGGGTGGAGCACTCTGACAGACGCTCAGATCAGGCAAATCAACGCACTGCGGGCATCCATCAGGCAAAAGTTCGATCCGGCTAATCCAGGTCATCAGGTGCACAGCCTTGCTTCTAATTTGATGGCCATGTCATCAATGATGTAAAATCTCTCCCGGGGCTGGGAGATGACTCCGTTCAAGTGCTACGAAATAGAGTGCTCTGTGCAGGAAGAGCTCGCTACACTATGGCAACACTGCTTCCCAGGAGAAGAATGGGTTCCCGGGCCTCGCAATCGATGGAAGGATGCTGGTTTCCAAAACAGCAAGCCAGAGTCTGATTTCCGCGGAGGTGGGATTTATTCTCTGAAGAACCTAAATTACATGGCCCAGCATCACAACAAGACATTTCAACAGCTGCAATGGAAAAGTATTGGGAAAAGGGCAGAGCTGGAGTATCCATTCTGTGCTGCAGGTGTGTTTTACCACTGAGCTCAACGATGGCTGCTGCAATGCTCTCTCCCCCATGCTGCCAACGCCACATCTGTGACCAGATTTGTGGGCTTTCAGTCAGCAGTCTGCCTCACTGGTTTCATCTGACGCCTCAGCTTTGTGATTCGATGGTGGCATAATAGGAGTCTGCATTGCCGATTCCATGCAGTCTCCGAGTGTTGTGCTCTGCTGCAGGCATCAACATCACATTTCAGCTGGAGGAGTTGCTGGAGCTTCGAACCGCTCACACCACTGAAAAATTACACCATGCACCCGCCACACGCGTGGGAATCAACTTTGCTGAGATGTTGGACCAACACCCGCATGCATTTGAAGAGGTGTATGTCGCCACGTTTGAGGTGCTTGATAGAGAGTGGCTCTCACGCGGTGCCTCATACATGGAGTTTCCGACTGTGCTGAAAGCTGCCCTCACAGATATCAGAACAGCTCTTAGCCACAGGCATGAGACAGTGCCCAACTTGAGGAGGCATTTGGGGCTGCACAGCGATGATTCTATTTTCTGAATACGACATTTACCTGTATGTGATAGTCCTGATCCCAGGGCAATGTGCTTGACAGAAACTTCTGCCCTAATGCCGTTGCAGAATGGATAGGAAAACAAGCTTGCGTTTTCAATGCACGTAAACCAAAACGTGTAATAAACTGATCACCGCCACACGCCACGATGGTCACATCTATCGTTATATCTGAACAATGCAATTCAGATCATGAGATCAGATGAAGCTGCCAATACATTCTCTTTCTGTGGCGAATGGTTGTGAATTTGTGCCTGCCACGGGTAATCGGTCATCTTTCTTGAACGTGCAAGTGGAAACGTCAGGTCTGGCCAGATAGCTACAATGCGGAGACTGTTTAGCCTCTTCGTCAGCCGCAAGGACACATAGATTTCACGGGACAATTTGTGCTCTACTGGATTGCAGGGGCAGCCGGGCTCGAGACAAGTCCCCCAAAAGCATTACCACATGTCATTCATTTGATCAAACGATGTTGTGTAGCGAGTTTTAGGGTGTTGTAATTTGTTATTCTACTTACACTGTACACATGCAAAGCCATTTTGCATGCGTACAAGGACCTGACCCGTACGACCCAAGCCTCAGGGAACTGCGCAATGCCTGAGCAGGAACTGGTGCACCATGAGCAGCCACTGAGATGTTGGTTCCTGGACTGCACTGAACACAGGCGCGTGCAACCTAGACCGTACTGAACACAGGCAATATCCTTTTGACATATCAGCCCCATCACGCACAAACAGCCTACCAAGCAGGTCACATCATGGAGCATGTGCTGAGACCATCACATCCTCTTTGCTTAGCCTATCGCTGTGCCATCATGTTGATCCCCCGCAGCTGAGATGTCGGCAATGGATACACCAGGTGCTTCACAACGCGAGCATGATCCACATGCAATCCACACCACCGGGTACTGCCTGATAAAGCTCCATGAACAAACAGTGCGCGTGTAGCGGCTGTTCCTGAGGTCCACGGGCGCTGCCAGCGGTGTGGCACAGAGGGAGCGAAGTCAACTGGAGCGAAGCCAACTGGGCCCATGCCCTGTTGGTGACTGCCGCAGACGTTGCCTCCTTGGCTAGCCACCCTGACAAAGAGTGTGCACGAGCCTGCGCGATTGTTCACGAACACTTGAATCGTGGCACTGTGGTCCCGACGAGAGGTTTCAGGTGAGGTAGTAGTCAAGAATTTCGAATAGTGTGGTGAGATCGAATTGCATGTGGCCCCCAGGAACCTCTTCCATGATCAGCTTGCCAGCCTTGTCCATCTCTGCAAGGCCCAGCCAGTCCTCCTTGTACAGGGCCTGCTGCCGGAGGGGCACGAGCGCGGTGCCGTTGTACCAAGAGAACCATGCGCTGTCACGTGGCACCACTGCACGCACATGTACTTACTGAAGCACAGTCACAACCAATGGAGGCCCATGAATGATACATGGCTGCGCTCCGGCAACACCGAGGCAGGTTCACTGACCTGACGCAGCCTGAGGTCTTGTGAAAATTAAGGAAATTCCCACAGTAACATCCCCAGACTTGCGGAATGAGGCTAAGCACAGTGGTGGTCTCTGCCACGCGCATGGTACAGTTCCATAGCTGAATGTAGACCCGTGTATCTCGCGTCATGATGTCCGACGCGCACAGTGGACCAGATCCTTGAAATGCACATGTAGCCACTTTATGTGATCTAATGTTCACACGACTCCCTTGAAGCCTTGGCATGGTAGATAGCCTCGGGTTCAGTGACACGCATGTATGCATCTAAACTCGTTTTGCACCATGCAGATGGCACACAAACAGCATGGAAACGTACCTGTGATGTCGTTTTTGAATCTGACAAGTACGAGGCGGTCCAGCGCCTTCAAGTTGGTCTTGTACTGCGGGTTGCGGCTGCCTGGGATCTCATTGTTGATGTCTGGTAAAAACGGATTTAGATTGAGGTAGTTCTGCATGGAAACAGCTCACATTGCATTCTCAAGAAGGTGGCATGCATCCTCTACGCACTCCGCTTCATGTACAGACCGGGAAGTACGAGCACCCTACAGCGGTCCTTGCATGCTGTACTCTTCGCACACAACGGAAACATGGTTTCACCGGAACGACCATGCGGCATGTGCGCACTTTCTCGGCAGCGCACTGCGCGTTGTGCCCATTCACCAGAGCACAAGGACAGCTGACGGGAGGATGTGACTAGGCGGCGCATAGGGTGTTGATGGGACGGGGGAGAGGAAGTGGCGGCATGCCTGCAGTGCTCCCGGGGCTTTGACGTACTGGGCTTGAACCACAGCGCTCCGCACCCATGGCAAGTATGCCCACCATCCCATCAAATTCATAGATTTCTGCACCAGACGCCTCAAGAGGTAAGTAGGATGCAGGTGTCATAGAAGATGCACGTCTATGCGGTGTCGTTCTCCCACCGGAAACCCACGGGATGATCGAGTACTTTCGGTTCCGAACGGGGGGGATCCGGTAACACAGTTCGGGCTTGAAGGTAGGGCTGCAAACGATTGTCGGTGAACTGAATGTGGATGGTTTTGCTTCCAGAGTATATAGTGGTTCTTCCATTGGAAATAGACAAAGTGATAGATTGCTGCTCAGCTACTGAGCGGCCGATCTAACACTCTAGCAGATCATTTCCAGTCTATCATGCACAGTTCCATTGTGAGCATGTAAGGCAGGCGTCGATCGTGGTGTCATACCTGGCAAACATATCCCGGCCGCTCGTTGGATGTTACTTGGCATCCTGGCACATTAACAATGCCTTGATGCTGACCACCGAAAGAGATGAGCGCCTTGACGTCAAGACCTTCATGTCTGCAACACACAACCCCAGAACTGCATACAAAGGAGCAGAGAACCTGCGGATTGAGACAGCTTTGACAGCAGGCATGATGAACCCTCTTGGCGGAGACCAGCGGCTGATGCAGTTATCGGCATCCTCTCTATGTGTCTGGCGAGAGGCGCATCAAGGCAAACAAGGCCGTATCTAAGCATTAGTATAATGACACTGGCACTGACGCCATGCAATGGTTTCTCGCCACCCCCCCACATCATCAACATCAGGACTGGAACACACCCACATCGTTCGACAAGAGCCCTTGAAAACTGGCCACCTTGACTAAATCCGATCATGTTGAACCCGTTCTTGAGCGAATCTTGGTCCCCCAGAAAGCGGCACACTCTTGCAATTTCCTCATTCATATTTCCATAGAATGAGCTAATCATGTCCGCGGAAAATGAACCATCAGAACCGGTGTTGATGCTGATGACAGGAACCTCTGCAATATAAAGCTTGCTGACTGGCACAGAGTGCATTTGGCAGCAAGACGTTCGGTTGCGTGTTGTGCTTGCGTCCGTGCTATGCAGAGCAATTGACGCAGTGCTGCTGCATGATGGAATGTAGCATACTGTCGAAATTTACCATAGCGTTTACGAATCGCATCTCGAACGGCTCCAATGCTCAGCGGATTGCAGCAGGAATCTCCCATGCCATGCCACAGAACTACAGGTAGTTCAGTCTTCGCCCATGCTGACGCTGCACAGCCAAGCCAGCACAGCAGTGACACAAGTAGATGACACGCCAAAGCTGCCATTTCTACGTTTGTTCAACCGGATTTGACCATGGTTAGTGACTGAAGCGTTCACGGGCCAGCGTGAAGGCGAATATACAGCACAGATCGTCGGAACGGCACGATCATACAATGCCACCGTCTTTAGATGCCTACAGATCCAATTTATAGATTCAATGTCGGTCAGGGGCCAACCATGTGTCACCGACAGACGTGGCATGGCTGCATTTGTACTCCGCTCCACAATGCATGTATACAGGACATCCTAGCGGTCTGCAAGCGACAGCCTCTTACTCCTGGGTCTGTAATGACCCCGCACAGAACCTTATGGCAACATAATGTCAGGAGAAGGTGTAAATCACGCCGTGATTGAATTCCCTTGCTTGGGGCGCTGGAACAGTGTTTGCAAAGTGGGAGGAGCTCCACACTAGCGCTGCGGTCGTAGCTGTTCCCCAACGCGATGGAGGGTGAGGCTGAAAGTGCATATGTGGCGCCTGCCTTTCGTGCCCGAGATCAACTTGTCGAGTACATAGACCTGATCAAAGCTGACAGTGGTGAGCTTGTGTCTCAGTTAAAGCAGGATGTCACATGTGAGCTTGACATTGACTGGGATGACATTAAAAAGAAGGTTTTTAATCGAAGGTACACCATTTATGCCTCGTTGGATGGAGATATTCAGAAAATTCTTGAGCATGTTTTAGCAGCTAGCAAGAGAAATAACAAGCAGCGAGGCAGCGGAACTACGCACAAGAGCATCAAGCGGCATCTTGATAAATATGAAAGATATCTACGTGCCTGTCTGTACGAGTGGCATCCGAAGGGAAAAGAGCAAGCAAACAAGGTATGCCGCTGCATGGCGCCATGCTGTCAAACAATTGGCTTGTTTTCAATCGTGTTGCGATCAACGCTGACAGCTCTCTGGTAAACCTCAAGTTAAGAGTCTTCTGGGACAGTGTTCATGAACGGAGGCTTTCCGTTTCGAACATGATCCCATCAGGCTGGAGAGTCAAGTTGCCTTTGGCACCAACCTCCAGCAGGCCCATTAGTGAATCATCTACCAAAATGATGCTCCAAATCTCGAAGCATCACACGTCTTGCGTAGCGGCTGCTTTGCTGCCGTTCTATAAACCTTGCAGCAACCGAACGGCTCCTCGCTGCCACTCCTCCGTGTTGCAGTACTTTAAATCAAGCATGACTGCCGCCGTATGGTTCTCAACCCTGCGTTTCCCTATTTGCTGAGGTCATCACCGACCCAGTCCCATCCTTTCACACATGAAGCACCATTGGAACTGCAATCGTCTTGGCAACGCATACCTGACTCGCATCCCTTTGAGTACAGCATCTGCGTTGATCAAGCAGGGTCCATGTCGTGCATGTTCAGAGCGGGAGTGAAACATCATGGCCATTGCATGCTCCCCAGGGTGTTTACCTGGGTACTGTATAGTGGTGTTATGCATCCACACTGGCCGCAGTCATCATGATTCATGTGCAGCCTCTCAAACGAAACAGCTGACCGCTGATCAGTCATCGCCCTTTTGCTGCCGTGTGTCCGTATCGGCTGCAACCCCTCTTCGGCAAAGCTCACCTTATGCTCACAACACGCCCTGTGCTCCTGCAGCGACCCATCAGCACTCACCCGGAAGTCTGATATCTAGCCCATCACTCCCAACACATGCAGCTCCGCGCCGGATCCCAATCCCAAATCAGCCAGCAGTAACCGCTGCACGAGGATCGTGCTGACACGGTTCCGTTGCATTTACTTGGGCATCGGATCCTGCCACCCTGACCTGTTGCCAGATGGGCTACCAGCAGAGGAGGGTAGCATGCTGCAGCCACTGCGGTGTGCGGGTGCAGGAGGAGAAAGCGTACCGGGAGAAGCAGTGGGCGACGCTAGAGCCGATCGCGGCCGCGGAGCTTCACGCACAGATGGCGTTGCAGCTGCGCGGGCTGACGGCAGCGCAACAGCGCAACCGCGATGGCAACATCAACGAGGTTGCAGCGCGAGTCCTGGAGAACAGCCAGCTGCTCAAGAGCACCCACGGCTTTGGAGTCGACCCGCTAGCGGTGCACACGTGGCTCCAGGAGTCGGCGCCCCGGCTGGCACCGTACACCACGGACGACCTCATCGGCTCGGACGACGAGCACACGTGCATGGCGGCGACGGCGATGGTAGAAGTGGAGGGCGCGACTGCGGTGGTGCGGCGGCGGCCGCACTGGCATGTGCATTTTGCGTGTCTGTGCATGCAGCGGGGTCGGAGTTCTGGCATTGTGTAGCAGCCGTGCAATGGGCCGGCATGTTTCGCGATTGTGTCAACGCGTATGGGGCGATCTTAGTGTGTTGCAGTATTGCATGTGTGATGTCAGGTGTTGTCGTGACCACAACACTGGGCGTTTCATGCACCGGCTTGTTGCTGCCTGTCCTGGCAGGTGCGAATCGATGTCAGTGGATTCGGGGTAGTTTCTCAGGAGGTCAGGTCCCGCAGAGCACTTGATGTGCGTGCACATGGGAGCTCGGCTAGCACACTTCCGGCACTACCTGGGCAGCGAGGACTGCCAGGCAGCCGTGCATCTCACAAGCAGCTGCACGTAGCTCAGGGTGTCTTGCAAGTGCGCTGTCATGGCCATGCGGCTCACTGTACCGACGCAACTCAAGTGGGTTTGGCCATGGTGTGCTGACTGTAACCCCGCTGCTGCAGCGGCTCGCAGACGGGCAAGCTGTCCCGAGTGGCAGGCAGGCATCAGAGCAGCCCATGAGGCAACGGCCGACGATGTCGGAGGGGGCGGCAGCGGCAGAGGACACAGCAGAAGCCAATACGCAGCGAGCAGCAGAGTGGAAAGCCCGGTGGTTGCAGCTCCGCATCGCGTGCGCACCCTACGCATGTCACACATGCGCGCCCGCCCCTGCTGCGGCGCATGTTCCTGTTCACTGCTCCTGTCGCAGGTATAGAGCAGCTCCGCATGATACTTGGCCGCACCTCGCACAGGTGGTCCCCTGCCCTGAACCTGATCGGCATCACTGTGCGCATCCACTTTTATTGCGGAACATGAGTGTGGCATTTCAGCACATTGGGTGGGCAAATTCGTTGGGACCCCAGCTAGATATGTTGTGGAATTGAACCAAGACTGACACGTTGGCATGATTGCGAATTTTGTCGGGGCGTGATAGTTATTGGTGGCGTATGCGCTGTCCTGGAGCCCGACGGGAGATGCCTGTGCGTCAGACGCAGGTTGCTCAGTAGGTTTGACGAGGGAAATGAAAACAAGCACACGCTGCCATCCCGCTGCCTGTTCTGCAGGGAGCTGTCATTCCTTGAGCGGCACTTGGAGACAACGATCGCGACCAAGCTCGAGCGGGAGGAGATGGAGATGGAGGCCGCACAGGACTCCCCGTGGTTAGCCGGGCAGGCTCCGCGGCAGCGGCTGCCGCGCCCGGCCCCAGTCACGGCGCCAGGCTTCACCGCAGACGCACTGCGCGCGCACCCGTTCTTCGGCGAGTGCGCCGCCGCCGTGGCCAGCGACGACGCGGGCTTGCTGCTGCCACCGCCGGCGGGCGCCGTGCAGGAGATACGCGACGACGAGTCCACGCCGGCAGTGGTGCACTGGGCGCTCGTCGGCCTGCAGAGCAGCGCGAGCGCACTCGCGCATTACATCTCCACTGAGGTGCGACGTGCTGGCGGCGTGCCGGCGTGGCGTCCACGGGCCATGTCTCACGCACGCCTGCTGTAGTGTTGGGACCATGGCGCAGCTGCGCGAGTGAGGTGGGTGTGGCGGGTGCAGACTGGGCAGGTGGCGAAGGCGGCGACGACGGCGGCGCCATCAAAGGTCCCGAAGAAGGCGATGCCGCGGCAGCGCAGCACGGCGAGCCTGGGGGGCATCGCGCTTGCGCGGCGCAACAGCGAGCGCAAGCCTGGGAACCGCCGCGACAGCGTGCTGCCGGAGGATGTTGTGGAGGAGCTCGTGCGGCGGGCGGCAAAGCCGTACATGCCACAGCCGCGCACCCTGACCGCGGTGGACATCGCTACGCGTGCGGCAGCTGAGTCGTCCGGCGAGGATGAGCCGACCAGCGACTCGTACTACCTGCAGCTGCATGACATAGAGCAGGCCAAGAAGGAGCAGGCGGATCTCGGTGCGCCCCCACTCCAGGGACATTCTGCTGTCGTCTGACCGTCCATCTGTTGACATTTGAGTGCAATGTTGCTGGTTTGGCTTCGCCAGTTTCAAGCCATGTGTGTCTGTTACACACTCTGCTGTGCCTCAGAAGGCTCTGGCCAGATTTGGGCGACTGGGCTTCATTTGTGGGGGCACACCTCCAAATTCAAGCCAGCAAATGTGAGTTTCCATGGCTCCCTCAACTGCCTGACGCTGGCGTTGGCACTTCCACGTCACCGTACGAATGATGTGAAGGCGTACGACAGCACGCGCCTGGTTTTGTGCACTCTTTCGTGGTAGGATGTTGTGGGCAATTCAGTCTCAAAAATGCGGACGGGTGAGCCGGGTGGGTACAGAGGCAGCTGCGCGTGAGAGGGAACGGGAGAGGCGCTCCCAGCGCCCGACGACGCCTGGCGGCCGCGCCCGCTCCAAGGGTGCAATGCCGCTGCCGGCGGTGCCGGGGACGCCCGCGGTGGATTCGCTAGCGCGTTTCAGCAGCGGAAAAGGCGCAGTGGCCTTTGGCACCGGCCCGGGGGGGCCCGTGGATGCAACGCCCGCACAGCCAACTGGAGAGGCGCCTGCCGCGGTGCGATCTGCTTGCTTGACCGAGCCGCAGTGTTGCTGCTGGGCAAACACAGTCAGCAGAGATTGCTGAGGTTTGCAGCAGGTGGTGTTCCAAATCCGAGGTTTGGAACATGACTGTGCGATCATGGTTGTTGTGTCCAAACGTCTACTGCCTACTGGCTCCAGTGTGAGGCTGATGTAGGGCCAGGGCCGATTGATTTCAGGGTGCCACTGCATACATGCCATCATATCATACGCACGCTCCAGGGCTGCGCTGCTACAGTAGACAGAAGCGGGACGTATTGCTCCTCAGTTGCTGATGGCGTACGTCATCATAAAGCCACGCGGTGTATCGTGGAGAGGCCGGCCCGTGTGGATTGCTCCAGGTGGCTACAACCTCACAGAGTGTGCTTGCTTGCAGCCCCACACGGCAGAGGTACCTGCAGCGGTCTACACTGATACAGCTGCGGCGGGAGACACTGCTGCAGTGGCTGAGGCGTCTGTGGTTCCCACACTGGCTCCGACCAACCCAGCCACGGCGAAAGGTGCTGCTGCTGTAAGAGCTCCTCGGCAGGGGCCCTCCGAAGACGCCGACCGAACCACGGCGGCGCCAAAGCGTTCCACAAGCGTTGACCCCAAGGACGCGCCACCCCGTAAGCGGGCATCTGTGCCTGCTCCTGCCAGCCCAAAGAAGTGAGGCCAGCAATCCCGTCGTGTGCAGCTGCTGTATCACAGTTTTTGCGTTTCCAACGTTTCAGCTGCCATACAAAAAGTTGTTGCAGCCATGCTTGGTACCGCCGGCGCTCGTTTGATTTGATGAAAGATTTACGTCAGAGGGTTACACAGCAAAAAGTGGTTCTTCTACCTTGAGTGCACAATTTACGTGCTTGTGAGTCGCTATGATTCCATTTGAGTTCCCACTTAATTCAATACCTGTGCAAACGTGATCTGTGAGGACGTGATCATTCTGCGGTAATACGAAAGATCCGCATACTGTATTACAGCTGTAGCTCCACTGTGCAGCAGCGTTAGGTAAGTGTGTGCATGATGGAGTGCACTTGGGTCGCGTGTGCTGCAAGTCAGAGTGAGACGACTTGACTCTCGTGTCCGCCAGCCAGCTCGCAACATGTGTGAAGGGCATGGTGGGATGGGGGCCAGCATTAGAGTGTAGGTCTTCTGGCGGAAAGAGGCATGCATAGAGTGCAGGAAGCTGTGCTGTTCTGTGGCAATCAACAACATAAACGGTGTTGTTTGCATTCATGGCAGCGTGGAGGTGGTTCATGGCAGCGTGGAGCGTGAAAGCAAACTCATAACAGTCGGTCCAAGCAAAGCTAGGTACGCACACGCGGGTGGGAACGGAACTTTGCACTGCTGTGAATATGCATCAAACTCTGGCTAAACCTCATGTCGGAGGTTGTCATGGAACGCAGTTCAGTCCTGACTCATATAAGGTGTCGTGAGGTGTCATAGTGCTCTGTTGTCTTTTGGTCCGCGAATAACATACCCAGTACACTGTTGCTTTGTGTGCAACAGCCCCATATTAATTCTCCGGCATGGGTGTATCTGTAACAAAGTGTGCAAGACGTTCCATTCCAGGGGCGACAGCTGCAGACACGTGGATGCACCAGCATGGGCATGATGCCACAACATGCTGCCAAGAATGCAAGCTCTCCTCGTCCAATTGAATTCGTACGATGCTTTCAGTACACAGCAATGTAATTAATGCAGCTTGCATGGGGGCAGCCACATCGCGTCTTTTGCCTGACTTGTTAATGCGTGTTCCGCTGGTCAGCTGAAAAGTTTGGAAGAGGACGAATTCAACCGTACTGAAACCGTGCGCTGATGCTTATACTGCATTACATAGTGCACAGACATGTGCAGCGCTGCGCCTAATCCAAGACTATAGCTGATCAACTATTCCTTTTCAACGAACAGTCACAGGAATCAAAGGAAATCTGGTCAGTACTGTTGCCTGTGAGATCAGAGAGCCCTGGGCTACCGACCAGAGATCTGCTGCCTGGTGCCCCTCTCTAGCTTACGTGTACATGTATACAAATCCAACAACACGAGAGCCATGCACATGGCCCTCTGGGCACTGCAGTCACAGTCTGGAATGCTGGCGTGTGCCGGCTATCACGTCGTGTGCCAGCTATCACGTAAACACCACAGCAAAGAGGTTCGCCTGCGAGATCGCGGTGCTCAGTGCCAGCGCGCACGCCACCGTCTCAGTGCATCACGCGTCTTCACTACCGTAGCCTTGCCCACGTGAACCCGCGACCCACAGAGTCCATGCTCAAAATCATTCAGTCGCAGCATGAAAGACGTCCAAGCTGGACGTCCTGCGCTGTACAGGTATACCTGCTGCACAGGCATGGCGAAATATAATCCGTACACAGCAGCACTGCATGCCTGGGGCACACTGGGTGTGTGCGGCAACAAGCACAGCTGCTGTCGCAATCACCAGACCGTGGCTGTGGTGGGCTGACGCACTCATGTGTAAGCTGGTGTCCATCCACAGAGCCCCTCTGTCCAGGTGTTGCACAACTTGTGCCACAGGACCGAGCACAGGAACCACAGCACTTGGTCACCTGGTCACAATTCCCGACCATGGCCACTCCGACTCACTCTGACACCACGCTCAAGCCGCATCAGGCGCCTGTGGCGCTCAAGGATGTGCATGAGAAGGATGGGATGGTACAGCTGTAGGAGAGCACAGTGAAGCATCAGCACTGCTGCGACACAAAGTAGAAGAACCCTAGGGGTGCGCTCGTGATGATCACCAGAACGGCCGCCAGCAGCATGTTGCCCTTCTTCTCTGCAGCCTTGTCCTCGTCTGAGGCTACATACGCTGTGTCCCAGCCCCATTTGCCCCGTAGGGCGCTGAAGAACGGCTCATACTCCTCCTTCTTGGCAGCATATGAGAACTGCTCCGCCTTGAGGAACTCCCCTGCATCGAAACAGAGAATTGACGGACATGCAACATCAAAGTCGGCACTCATTTTAACAGTCAAGAGTAAGCAGCATGCACCTGCTCGGAAGCCGTAGCTCATCCTCTTTGCCTGCAACACAGGCACAAGCACGTGACTCATCATCAGGACTTTGCACAACATAAACATCAGCAGAGCTCGGCGAGCGACCGCGTCAAGCCGCTCGTGGCTTCCTGATGAAGTGCAAAGTGTAGCGCCATTTTAGGCACTGCCAGTGTATTCACTGCAAGAATTTACTGCCAGATTGGCCGCCACATTAGCCACATGACAGCCATTGATTCTGGCAGCGACTACCAAAGTCGAGCCTTGTGCATGAGCCTGGAGGCTTGCACACCGTTTTGGCCACCTCGAGGCAGCGGTGTTTGCGCAGCTGGCGGTAGATGTTGAGTGCGTCTTCACTGTTTCCCATGGAGTCCAATGTGATGGCCTTCTGCAGCAGCGCCTGCCCTCCCGCATCAGTCTTTGGGCTGAGCATGCCGGCTGCCTCCTCAAATATCACCAGAGCGCTACGAAGGTTGCCCTTGCGCAGGAGCACCTTGCCTACAATTAAACCCACCTGTGACTCAGCATCCACTGGGGAGGAAGTCCGCGGTCCAGGCAAAGAACATGGAAGACTTATCAGGCGGGCGGATGGTGTGAAATACCCCAGGGGTGCTTGCAAACTGTACAAAGAGCAGACCGCATGCATGGCAGCAGTGTCTCCGGAAGACGGGGGGGATGCTGAGTGTGTAATTGGTGCAGATACTCAACCTTGCGATCACATGCGCGATACATGTGAATGCCGCCCATGATCCAGGGTGGCCACGGCTGAAGAAGACGTAGAATGTGGCATACAACCTAAGGCACCATTGCTGGTGTATTGGTGTAGGGGAGCAAGTACACTATCTGACATGCTGTCACAGGATGCCTGCCAGGCGACAGCTGTGCAGCGCCGCCAGCCAGATGCAATATGCTCCGGAGCACCTCATGCACATGAACTTGTCGTGTGGGGATACTAGAGTCATGACGTCACGACGCAAAGTCAGTGCCAATCAAAAACCTGCATGCCACCTTGTTTGCATCCCAAGCATCGAATCGCAATACATGGCACATGCATGTGTCCTTAAAAAGTAGCACTAGTGACGAAAGCACTGACAACGGGCCTTGAACTCGGCCAGTTTGATGGCGATGCCCGTCTCCAGGTGCTGTGGCCACACTCGAACTTTGAAACGAAAGCAGTGATTTCACGCATGTACCGATCAAAGGAACGAGAATCCTGGCTGCGTCAGTCAATCAGAAACGTGCTCTGCATGACTAACCGGTAGCCAGTACCTCCACTCAGAATTGTGGCTCGCGTTAGCACTGTCACATGGCATGGTGCAGCAGTGCAGTTACTGCAGTGTTTGGTATGTTTGGTTTCCTGCAAGTCCCTACAAGGTGGAAGTTGTATCAACGGTGGTGCAGTGACAACAGAGCAGCACTTGTGCATCCAAAGCACACAAACACCACTGATGTTGCCACAGCGGGCATGGCTGGGACAGGCACACCTTCACTGGTCAGTTCCTTGCAGCTGGCCTCTGTCTCTGGGTCAACATCTATTCCAGCATTACGGCGGAATACTGCTAGTTGCTGTTCTAACTGGGCATCCAGCTTGGCCTGCTCCTCCTCAGAGGTTGCACTGTCTGCTGGCGTCAGTGTGCGACCTCCTCCATACGCTTTGCTGATATCTCGTGGCCGTTGATAGACGCCCCACGTACCTACAGCTGGTTTGTAAGATGCATCTGCTGAAATGATCCCTGCGCCGCGGTCCCTCTCCCGTGCTTCTTTTTGCCTGCAGAGCTGTCACAGGGTCAACAGGAGGTTAGGCACTTAGTTTAAAACGACACAAGAGGAGCCGTATCACACAGTAGTTCGAAACGGTGCATTTATGGTGATCCTAGAGGTACTCGATGCTCAAAGACTCACGATGCAACGCAAGTCGCGGTCGGGAACCAGGCACAGTTCTCAACACCGACTGTCAACCCTGGCCGACTCACAGAGCCAGGGGGTGATAAAGACACCAGCATGCATATGATTTTTATATAACGTACAGCGTGAACTGTTCGGCTGAGAGGCCCACATCCACGTCAGAATCGCTACTGTCTGGCCGAAGCAGTTCTGAAAAGTCCCTCGCCCCCATGACATTGCTGGAAGTGTTAGGAGCTTCATCACCGGTACGCCAGCCTGTATCTGCCGATCCATCCAAACCTTGCTCTTCCATTCGTTGCTGTCGGGAAGCACGGATCTCCTCGTCTTCTGTCCTGCGTGACCGTCCAGATCGCGCTGTCGGTGCTGGATTGCCAGACGGAGAGTCAGCGACATCAATACTGTCTAAGAAGGAACTGCGACCTTTGGACCGGCCTGTCGCTCCCTTACCGCTCCCGCCAACGCTGTCGACTAGAGTCTGAGCTTGAACTTTGGCGAGCTCCGTCAGAACGCTCTTATCTGCTGCTGCAGCTGCGCTAGGAGACGATGACCCATCTGCATCTGTTTCCTTCCACACGTCGGCGAGCGAGAGTCTGGACGTGTCTCCTGGAGCTGTTGGCACCGGACCACTGGACTGTGAAGTACTGGAACCTGTTGGTCGCTGTACCTGCATGCCGGTGTCTATCACACCCGAAATATATGCTATACAATGATCATGTTGAACGCTAGTTTGCCCCATCGAGCCCATAAAGTGGGAGCACCATCTGGCCGCGGCAGGCCTTCTCCGCCAGACACAACTTCTCCAATTCAAGTGATGACAAACCTGTGCCGACCTTGCTCTCTTTTGGCTTCTGGCATGTCTGAATCTGTTAGCTAACGATGCCGGCAACTCGTCAAGAGGAGATGGTTCTCCTGACGGAGAGGCGCACATTGCAGCATCGCGCGGTGATCCGACACTGCTGTGGCAAGGGCGTATCGAACGGGCCGCTGGGGCTAGGCCATGTGATATACCGCTGTGGACAATCATTGATGCGTAGAAGAGAAACTAACAAGAAAGATGCACAGGTTCAGCCCGTCGACAGTACGATGCCGATTGGCTGTCGGTGGGTCATGCCGAGCGATCGCAGATGTATATATACAAGCGTTAGACCTGGGTTCAAAGTGTCTACATGCAGGCTCCAATGTGGGGTGGCATGTCGAACCACCTCGCTGTGCGGTACGACCGACTCGTGATCATCAATTTCCGGACCAGTCACCATGCCACCGAGGTGCCACCCACGCCATTCCGAAGTCAGCCACGTCCATGGCATCGCCACATATTACATCGGAGCATCTAAAGGTACGCCACGTAACAGTGGGTGATATGCTGTCGGTGATCAGCTAAGTTTTACTGTAACCCTTTTTGAAAGGTGCTGACGAGGGCAGACACGTGCGACAATGCGACCGCTGTTCTGCAGTGGAGGGGGCAGGGCCCCAGCGCAACTCAGAACCACACAAGGGCGTCATAAATACCCAAGAAGCAATAACGCGAGATGTTCGTGTCTGTGGTATTCCAGTGCAGTCATCAGGTGCACGTCCAAGAGGTCGTGCGAGCTCACCGTGTGTACAGCACAACGCAGCCACCGCAACGTCTGTATAGCCCATGTCTTGCTACTTTCGTTCATGCGCCCAGGAGTAGCGCTTGCTGATGACGATGTTGTATATAATGCTGGATCTCAAAGCGAGTTTCTTCAAGGTTTAGCTGGAATTGTGTACGTCGGCCTCCTCGCATACCTGCTGTACAAGGTGTTTATTAGGCGGTCCAAGAGGTTTACATCAGAGGTTCGTGCTGATATTTTCTCCAGCTGGATGTGTGCCTAGATGTTCTAGCCTTTGTGCATGTTTTTAATGCTACCTCCTGCTCACATGCTTGCAGAAGCTCACAATCGCAGATGAGGAAGTGCAGCAAGAAGAAGAAGATCCAGAGCTCACAGAGCCAGTGAGTGTGAAACCCATACAGGCGTTTGCTGGTGCAGCACAAGCGCTGGGGATTGCAGCTGTGTTATACATCTTAGCGACGAAAATTGATGGATACCTCCTTTCACAACCACTTTCTGAACAGTACATGGTTCGCAACGTAACCGTAACAGTACGGACCATATTTCGTGGGCTTATTTATCTGGCAACGTTCATTTTTGCAGCGAATGGAGTTGGCTTGTCCGCGCTGGGGGTGAAGCTTTTAATATTCGGGGATGATGAGATTGGTACCTCTGCCTCCGAAACACCGAAGACTCCGCAAAATATTCCCAAAGTGGGATTGACATCGAGCCTAGATGACGTCATGCGAGCATTTGATGAAGCCAGTGATCTAAGCAGATACCAGAAGAAGCAAAAAGACAGCAAGTAGGCAGGGCAGCAATGCACAGTTGCGGTGCTTCACCATGGACAGCTGCTGTCCTGTCCAACTCTATACAGAGCCAGCTGATCCTATACAGCGTGCAGCACATTAGTTCCACTCAGTATGCCCGTGTCACACCATGTTTGCAGAAGTCAAACAGTTGAGACGCGGTAGTTTCGCTCGCAGAGTGGGCCAGACGAATGCATGCCCATCCCAAGGCAATTTTGAATGCAGGACTTGTGCAGCTGCTTGTTGCACGTGATCCATTAGATCTAGCGCTTTCAGGTGCATGACTTGATGTACGTTGCTGTAACTCAGTTCCGGACGAACGAAGTTCTTGATGGACCCATTTGCATCACATTTTGTCCAAAGCACAAAAGGTCCCTGTCCGACCTATTTCCATTTTATGCGGTGTACCTGAACAGGACACATTTTTGCAAACAACTAATGCACTAGAAATTTGTCTGCTGAGGTACATATACTGCATTAGTTGGTTGCACCCCTGTGGCCATGAATATGGGTGTGAGCCTTGTGCTCGGTGTGTCGAGTGTATTGCGCATAGAACGCCTGTACAGTGTTGCGGAAGTTTGCACTTTGAGGTTGCCTGAGCCGTCGACTTTCAAAGCATTGCTTTTGAATGGTCGGGTCTCCCGTGTCCTACAGGCTCAGGACATGCTTGCTGGACTCTCTGCGCTTCCCTGCCAATACTAGTCAGGTATCTGCAGCAGATGTCCCGTTTTGGTCTGGGCTGATGAGGCGTGTGGTAACTTCCACTCAGTGATCAGGTGCACCTGCCTGTCAGTACTAGTGCGCTGTAAGAAGCGGCATGTGTTTGCTGGCCTGCATGTGCTCTGACAGAAATGCTGTTGGTATAGCACCTGGCCGGAAACATGGTACACAGGCATAAATTGCCATATACTACATGTGTAACTGAGCCACACTGGTCACCATGATCATGCCGCAGCTGAAGTTAGATGCTGCATGCACAAGCCATGTACGGCTCTACTCTGTATGCACGCTGCCCAGCAAAGGCGCAGGAAAACAGCTTGGGTTGATGATATTGTGCAGGAATTGAGTACCAATTATAGCAAAGACGTCGTTGTGAAGGTGCAGTGTGACGGGGATGTTCCACCTGGACCAGATCAAGATTTCAAGATCCGGGCGTCAACTGAAGCATTCTCAAGGCTAAGACGATCACATACATACCGCATGAGCTATAGATTGAGTCAGGACCACTGTATTTTGATGCTCATGGCTCCCTCGTGTCTACGACTGCCCCACAGTCATTTTCATGCATAGATTCACACACGCCTGTGCACTCCTGGACTCATTCTGGTTCAATATTACTGTCGCATCTACCATTCACCCCACTCATCGTCATCATCCTTCTTCAAAGCAGCTTCACGATGCGCAGCGGCTGAGCTTTGGGTGGTGGTGCGTCCTGCGGTCCCATTATCGCTACCCCAGCCCCTGGCATCATTTGCTGCACCGCTTCCACCACTGCCATGTTCTCCACGTGACCAAGCGGCCTCCTCTTCTTGCCGCTGTGCAGCGTTCCCTCCAACCATGCGAGCCCCCTCATCTCCATCGAAGCCACTGAAACCGGCAAAGCCGGCGCCGTGTCCACCCCAGTCGCCGTTCGCACCTCCACTACTGACAGTGCCTGCGGCACCGCTGGCGCCAGGGGCGCCCTCATCACCTGCAATTTTGCGGACGTTTGCGACGACGCCAGTCGCGAGAGTCGACAGCATGCCCCAGCCGGTCGTCCCTAGCTCCTGCGCCTTGGATAGCGCCTGCGTGGCCCCGGTTTGCACGTTGTTGCCCAGCTGGCCGGTCCGGGCTTGCTCGTCGATGGAGCGGGCAGCTTGGGAGACACTGACACCCGCCTGGGTAGCTGCAGCTGTTGTGACTGTCGCAAAGCGGTTCCATCCGGTGGACAGCATAGATGTGATCTCGTTTACACCTGCGCCGCCCGTGTTGCCACCAGCGCCTTGTGAGGGTGATGGAGAGGAGCCAAACCCAACGTACTTCCCACCTTGGCTTGGATGGAGGCCTTCTGCACGGTTTGCATTCTCTGCCACTTTGCGATCGAAAAACGCCCCCTTGTTCGCTGCAGATGACTGATATGCCTCCGGAATGCCTTGCATGCCTTGGCCTGTCTGCATAGAGTAACCATTGACTGGTGGTCGGGTAACCAGCGGTCCGCCTGGAGGCATATGCCACTGAATAGTTTGATCAGTTCAAGAGAAGGGCAACGGGCCTTGTTGAGTGAAGCTGCGCTGCTAGAATGAGAAATGATCCCGATAAGCTGGTCTTTCGGCGGCAGATTGTAAGTTTCTCCCTTGGCTTCAGCTTTGATCATCTCACGCAGAGCCTCAGCAGCTTTGGTGTGATACTTCTCTGGAATGCTGGTGTGCTTTTCCACCCCATACTCACCCAGGAAGTCATTCAGACGTTTGTTACCGCCGAGCTGCATCTTCTTTAACTGATCGTCTGTCCACGCATCCATTGTGACCGACCTGCGCATGTTTGACGCACAATGAACACGTGCGAGTTGGATGCCCGCCGTGCCCAGAACTTTCCAGAAAACTAATGCATACATCCTGTGTTATCAGCAATAGATACGTTGTGAATGTGCACCAGGATGCCATTAAACTGTTCCCGACGTTGGGAAAGGTGCAACGCGAGGACAGAGTGCGAACCTGACGAAGCTGATGTGGACGCCCAATCCCCGATGTCTGCCACTACATTCTAGGCACATGAAGCAGCCATATGATACCGAAGCCCACTGCGGTGACTTTGCGTTGCAGTCGCAGCAGACCTGCAGGCCATGAGATTTTTTAACCTTTGTGCAGAAGGGACAGGAAAGACCCGCCGCACTCAAACTGGAACAAAAAGATAATGCGCAAGCATATTTGTAATCTGTTACCTTATTCTCCGGCTGCGACTGTAAGTCGCGCAGGATTCGCAACGCTCGCGGGGACGCCATAGATCCAGCTGTGCTTGTTCTGGTTTCGTGCGGATCCCTGAAATGATGCTTTTCGACCGTGATAGTCAATGATCGATGCAACTGGCAAGCGGAGGATCCAATCTGGAACTACGGTAGCACGTTCCCTGCTATACTGCTTCAGTCGCGTGTGCTGTAGCTGCTTGCTAGTCGCCGCTGCTGCTTGTAGCCATTCACGTCGGACTGAGCTGTTTATTGTCGTCCATCAAGGAAGGCATGTGCGCGTTGTTGCCGCACAGCGCCTGCTCGTCCAATCATGTCTCTCCATGCATTTGGGATTTTTGTTTTGCAACACTTGCTGTCGCGCGGTAAATATTGGTTAGCACGCATCGACATGCGCGATCAATGCCCGTGATAAAGCACAGTATTCATCGTTTTGCTTGTCAGTGTCTCGCGATTCCAGTTGTAGACATCTATCATTTGGTATTCGTCGCGTTTTGACGTAGCCATCTGCTGTGTCGTTCTGGCTGCCAAAAAGAAAATGATGCGGTACCTAAACTAAAATCTGTGTGCAACAGTGCTCATGGAGCCATTTGTGTGCGCCGATGGCGCGCAGGTGGATCTTGATGGTATTGACTTCAGCCCGGTAGAGGCCGTGAACCATTTGCTGGGAGCTGGTACGCAGAGTAGCGCTGAAATGCCATACCAGTTTATGATTATTCCAGTTTTGTGGGTCCTGATCTGTAGAATATGCAGATCCTGATCCTGAGGAGGTCTTCGAGCTGATTCAGGCAATTCAGGCACAGGTGAGCGACATTCGAGACGTGCAAAACGTCCAGCCTGACCTGTTCAGCACTATCGTAACTCTATAGCTGGCTGTGTATCTGGGAGTGTGTGTCAGGTCATAGGGACATGAGCACCATTTGCACTGTGCTGTGTGGCCACTCAGTTCGACCTGAGATCATCACGAGAGGCGCGAACTGACGCAAGTGCCATGCAATACGCTGCAGATTGAAGTGAACGATGAAGAGATTTTGACAGTGTTACGGTCTCAGAGCCAGCGGGCCTCCAGATCACACCAGGAACTCACAAAAGCGAAGGCCGACATATCAGGGCTCCATCACACGATGAAGAGCATTCTTGAGGAAGCCAATATGACGCAAGCCAAAGTAGATGTGATTTGTAAGGATATCAGGGCAATGGACTACGCCAAGCGCCACTTGACACAGTCCATCTCTGTGCTGGAGAACTTTGGTACATTGACGGATGCTCTAACAGACCTAAAGGACACCAGCAATGACAGGTCAGGAATATACAACTCCGCCATGCATGCATTTCATCCCTGATATCACCACATCCTTGGTGGTGCGGTGCAGGGACAGGTATGCTGAGAATGCTGCGAAGCTAGAGAGTGTCTTGTGCCTCATGGAGAAGTTTGAGAGATACCAGGACGTGCCCAAGGTTGCAGCTTTTCGGGACATGGTTGACTTGATCAGCAAAAACCTCCATCAACAGATCATTCGCGAGTTCCAGTTGCTGTGGATCGTGTCGGACCCGTTCGTGGGTCGATTTGCAGTTTCAGAAAACTCTAGCTATGAAGACAAGCAGCAGTTGAGGACTGAACAGGAACAGGTGAGTTATGCCATGGACCTTGTGCGGCCACCGCCTCTTACTGTGACTCTTGCAAATCGTTGACACTGCGGCCACCCATGTATTCTTATTATCCATGCCTTTTAAGCTGTCTCTTATCCTGTATGTCACAAATACTGTGCTTAAATTTTCAGAGTCATGATTGTCTCAGTTTTGAGTCATGTTTTAAATTCAGCTCTTAAACATGGCGCGTCAGTGTAAGCGCCCTGACGCATTCAGCTGAATACCGGTGAAAAAGCTGCCAACTGCCCCCTTTGAGGCGCGTGCTATGATTCTGATGCATTTGCCAAACACTCCTTCCACAGTGCGTTTGAAGGCCTGCGTTGTCTGGCGAAATTCCAGTAGCATAGTGGAATCGTGACAACACACGGCAGCAATACAAGGTAGCCACACAAGCAGATGTGTCTGCGGACAGTACGAACCCAAGAATGAATCTCACTGGACGCGGCGAGAGAGGTGCCCCAAACGATGTGCTGCAGTGGATCCGTGAAGCAAAGCCCAAGCTGGATGCGATGCGCGATGCGGCGCTGGTGGCGGCGGCGCTAGAGCGGCGCACACAGTGCCGCTCCGCCGTTGTGGATGACATCATGGCATCATGGCTGACCAACCTACGAGCGACCCGCCTGGAGATTGAACGCAACCGCGCCGCTCCACTGTCCGAGCAACTGGAGAGCCTCTTTGCGTGGCTGCTTGATGTCCTGCAGGGCAACCGCTACTTTGTGGAGCAGTGGAAGGTGTTTCCAGCGGATTGGAAGGTGCGCAACGTGCTGGACCGGTGAAGTGGCGGCAACCTTTTGGAGTGCGTCACCCGGGAATGGCTGCAGTGGGTAAGCGCAGCCCCGGTAGGCACTCTGTGCAGCGAGCCTTGTCAGGTTAGCCACTGAGTCGCCGGGGCTTTGGGTTCAGCTGGCTTTCAGCTGCGATGACAGCAGCCGCATCGGCTTGTGAGTGCATCTGAGCATGTGATTATCCATTCAGTGGTTGACGTATCAAACACCACACATGGTCCTCCATCTCGAAACGCAGTGTGTACATGTCTTCCGCAGGTCAGACGAGGCGTCGCCAAGCTCCTCCATCGTTCTCACACGCTCACAGTGACAAGCACGACCCTGCATGTCTGACGGCATCTGTGTATGCATCTGCAGGTGCCAAAGGAACTTGCATTGCGCTTCTGTGCCGCTGCAGAGCCATACATGGCCTCAGCCTTGTCAGACTGGGCGGCTGCGACCGCTTCTCAGGACGCAGAGACGCGCAGCACGGCGCTGCTCCAGGTGTGTTATCCTCCACTGCCCTGCTGCTCCTGGGTATCAGTGCCGCACACTGTAGATGCGCACCACAGGATTGGCAAACCATGTTTTCATGCGTCTCCGCTGGCCTGTCAATGTGCAGGTTTCAGATCATCTGACCATGCGCGTATGGGGTGGCTCCGGTCCACAAATAGACAGGTCTGATACACGCCTCGCGGAGTCCATCGTGCAGGCTTGGGGAGTCACGAGGGCGTTTGAGAAGAAACTCATGGCTTTGACGGAGGGCATCGGGGCAGTCACCACGGGCGACAGTGCCTATGATGCGATCAAAGCTCGTGCTCTGCAGCACCTGAGGCCAAATGTGTCAGGAGACCCTGCATCGCACTCTGTGTTTGAGGTAATTTCACTCAGCCAGCCCGCTACAGGCCCTGCACTGATGTGCTGTCCAATGACATGGAAGCACAATGGGGCATACAAGATGTACCACACTGCGTGGATGCAGCCGGTGTAGATGAAACCGGCACCAGAATCAACGCTGCTGTCTGGCCGGTCAGCTCCACCTGCGCATGGGTTAGTAGCTGCTGGCCTTGAATTTCCCGGCGTAGTAGCAGATCATTACACAGAAGCCAAGGGCAGCAAACACGGCGGAGAGGTTGCTTTGGCCCTTCCCTGCTGTCTGCGGCGTTCCTGAAGCTGCATGCTGTGCAGGGCCGGCTGCGGCGCGTATTTTCGGGTAACCTCAGCATCGTTGTGGAGTGGCATGCAAAGGTGCTGCGCGAGGCGCAGGCTGCCCTGCTAGAGCGCGATGAAGCCGCCGGCTGGCGGCCAGCCGCTGCGCGTGGCGGCGACCCAGGCGGTGGCGCAGGACGCCTCGACTCGGCCCGTGCTCTCATCCTCGAGTGCCGCAGCCAATCCGACAACTCACTGCCTGTCCTTCGGCAGAGCTCCGCCAGCGTCACCGCCTTCTCCGATGCCATCTCTGGAGTGCTGACGGTGCGACGCCTAGATTGAAACTGTCAAGACATCTTGCCACATGCCACCTGTTGTTCCGAAGCGGTTGCGAATTCCTGGAACTACGGTTTCAATCTCGGATGATTTAAGTAGCTGTCGTGCATAGTGCATAGTTGCAGGAGGAAGGGTGTGACATGGGATATTGTTACAGGCTTATGCGGACCGGCTAGCACAGCAGATGCCGCCGGTGCGGCAGGATATGCGGCGGGGCATGGACACGGTTGACCTGCCTCTAGAACGTGTGCCGGCGGTCTGCACGGCGCTCTGCACAGCTGCGTACGTCCGCGATAACGTGCCGCTGCTACAGCGCTACATTGCGGACCGCGTTGCGGCGCCCTCGAGTGATGACGGCGGGGCCGAGCCAGCCGTGTCAGAAGCGGGAACGCCGCCGTCCGCTCGCACAGACGAAGCTCCCGCTTTGACACCACGGGCGGCGGCGGTGGCAGCAGTGTCGCTGGAGCCGGCTGTGCGAGCGGTGGAGCGGCTGGAGGCGTCCGGGCTGAAGGTTCTGGACATGGGTTTGATGACACAGGTGGCCCGGTATATCGATGGGCCACTGCTGCCGGGGCCAAGGATACAGGTCCTCGCCGCAAACATAGCGGCTTGGAAGACTGAGCAGGTACGACCTGCTTCAGGTGGCTCAGGTGCACTGATGGGGCCTCATTGTCGCTTTGTTTCTGTCGCGTGGCCCTTGTCTGTGCACCGAGCCGTGTTTCTTGCATGGTGCGATCACTGATGACATAAGATGTGCCAAGGGATGGCCGAGGCCATGAGGACCGCTGGAGTGTGTGCAGACGGGCGACACGAGTCCATATGCGACGTCCATCGCCTCGGTGCTGCAGAAGTGGGGCGGCGTTCTATACAGTGGCCTCGTGGCGACAGACGCGGACACTGGGGATGACGATGATGCCGCGTTTGACCACATATGCAGCAAGCTGGTGTCACGATTCGTGCCGTACCTCATCACCAATGGAATCCTGAAGTGCGGACGCCTTGCATATCGTTGATCTGTTGTAGTTTCTGTTGATGAAATCTGCAGCACCGCAAGCGATTGCCCTCGACTGTCCAATCAGCTGTAGGCTGACTGAGGATGCAGACGGTGATGCTGTTTCCATGTCATGTTCCTGAGAAATGCAAGCACCTTGCCTCGCTGCACTCCGCTTGATCACAAACGTGGGACAGCATTTCTTTCCCGCAACAGCAGAGACTATCCCATCATGGTCCTGATAGCTTTGAGGCCTTGCAGGCTCCGGAAGCTCAACGACGGGGCGCTCACCCAGCTGGCCATTGATCTGAGCGTGATCAAAGATGCCCTGTCACGCTTCCCCGCCGACGCGTTTGCCGCTGCGCGCCCGGGGTCCCCGTATCCTGTGCGCCCCTGCCCTCTCCCGCTGGCTGCCTCATTCCTATCGATTTGCCTGGCACCGTCCAGCACACCACGCCGTGTTTCAGCAGCCTGCCTGTGCAGTTGCAACCTCATGAGATGCAGATCACCACTGCATGAACGCTCTTTGGGTTGACCGAGTCTGCACCCGTCGGGTCATGCGTCAGCCCAAGTCTGCTACAGCAGTTGTCAGACTGCAAGCGTGTCTTCATACCGTTACGAGCTCCTGGCCTGCTGCACGCAATATCGCATGTGCAGAGGTGTCTGTGTGGGCTGTGCGGGGAGGCGCTGAGGGTAGGGGAGTGTGCTCCAGTGTTTCTCCCAGGACCCGCTTTTGGGTCACGCGTTTGGGGCTCTGGTATGGGGCTGGTCTCTTCGACTGGCTGCCACAGTCACTGCTCCCAGGCCACCACACTAGCCACATGCTTGTGCAGCCGGGCTTCGAGAGCAAGCTGGTCGACCACAAGCAGCTGATTGAAGCCAAGTTTGGGCCTGCGATTGCGCTGGTCAAGGTGCTGCAGATCACTGACAGCAAGGCGTTTGTGACTGCGTATGGTAGCCTGCTCGAGGCGCGGTGGCAGAATGCGGACGCGATGCAGCAGGCCCTTGCACTGCTGGACGTCACCAAGGACGTCGCTGTTACACGCCTCAACATGTTCCGGGCCGCTGCCGCAGGCGGTGGAGCTCTTACGGTGCGCTGCAATCATGACTCTTGATAGACCGAGACCGGCCCATCTTAGTTGCCCTTCTTCGCAGCCAGTTCTGCACACATTCTGAGCCATGACCTGATGCACGCCCTAGCACACGTGGATAGCATCCCTGCCACTTGCCCCTCCCACTCTGCAAGGCTGTACACCTACTACATATGTCATGTTCAAAGGTTTTGCCTCTGAGAAGCACGAGGATTTCTGGTGCGCTGACCTTGCTTCTGGCGCCTTTCCATGCTTGAAGACTCGATGCTTTGGTGCGGTGTTGTTGTAGTGGTCAGGATGGCTGACCACATCTGCTTGTCAGAGCTGAAGATTGTGTACTCATGAATCACAGGGAGCTAGAACAGCTGCGGCATGTCCAAGCGGTATCAGTCAAATTTTGGTTGCGGGATGGAGGGTAGCTGTTGTGTGCATGGTGCTGCTCTCGTATGCGCACTCTCAAGCGCCAGATCTGTATCCAACTGTCAAGATGGGTCAGCAACGATATGGCAACCGTTGCTTGTGATGATGGCCATAGGATCAAATTTTATCCCTGGTCACAGTGCTTGTTCTGTTGCAGAAGGGTGGCCCTGCGGCGCCCCTCGGGGGCCCACAATCTGCGCTGCTCGCCCCCACCAGCTCGATGTTCTCAGCAGCCAATGTACGCGCCCACGACCAACAATTATCTTCTTGCCTGCTAGCGGTGGCTGCCTGCCATCCCACGTCTACCTTGTTCTCCTTCAGCCCCTCGTGCTCGAACAGTCACTTCTTCACATGCACAGGGTGTCTTGACATGCAGGAGCACTTGCCAGCATCGCCAACTCGTCTTGCATTGGTTGTGCTCTATGTGATTCCATTACTGCCCCAGGAGACCCTTTGTACGGATGTCAGTCATCACACCACCGAGGTGTTGCCATTCATGAGCGCGAATTGCGTGCGTGCAGAACTGGGCGGCGAGTGCGGGTGTCAACATGAGCACCATGAGCGCCCGCAGCGCCGGCGTCTTCAGCGGCATGTCGTCGTCGCTGCGCTCCGCCGCAGACTCCAAGGCCTTCATGGCTGGCACCAAAGATTTTGTGGGCAAAAGCACAGCGCTCTTCTCGAATGTTCGAGGGAAGTTCGCGGCTGCACGCAGCAATGGCAGCGGCGGCAAGTGACGCGGCGAGCGCCTCCGATCTACTGCACAAGGAAACCTGTTCCTGGCGGCGGGGCCTGCAGGTGTACACTTGCACGTTTGCAGGTACTGGGTCACGGTGTAAGTGCTACGGGTGTTAAATCAGGGAGATTCGGGGGGAGCTCCTGTCGAGGTGCCAGACCAGTCTGCTGCTGCAGCCAATGCGGAGGAGCTCTTGTTGAGGCGCCAGACCAAAGGCTGTTGATTGTCCCTGAGGTGCTGCACGCCCTCTGCAGCTGTCTGGGGCCGTAGCGCTGTCATTGAGGACCTCAGCAGATGTGCCACTTCACCGGGCTTGGCTACCAGGCTGGCTAGAACCACAGCCAGAAATGCGATCGAGCGTGTTCAGCTCGATTCGAGCAACCTCGGATTCTAGCAACCTCGGATTCGAGCGACCTCAGCTTCCATGGTCAAGTTATGAGTGTTGCGTAGTAGTTGGAGTCCTCAGATACAAAACGCTGAAGTCCGTTTGCGGGTGTGGCCAGCACGGCTGTGGGCACTGTGGTGGCTCGTGCCGCCTCCAGCTGCATTGTGAATGACTAGGTGATTGATATGCATACAGACTGCATGGCGTTTTGATGTTAGATCTTGCTGGACCATTGCGTTGGGCGTTCATTCAAGGGTGATGGGCCAGATCAGCAATCCAGCCCCTTATGCTAGTACAGCGCACGCGTGTGCTCTGTCCTGGAATATGGGTATAACGCTACACCATAGCGTTTGGCCTCCTGGGACTGGTCGTGTTGTTCAGTGTGATAAGGGCTGGGCTGTCACATGTGCTGCATGCACTGGTAGTCTGTTCCAACGTAGTTGTTAGTGGATAGTACGTTCTGGACACAGTGGCAACAGCATGCCACAGTCAACTGTAACTATTTCCATCAAGTTCTTTCGCATATAAGCCTGTGCGGTGTGTACCAGTGTGCAGGCTGCTCGAGGCTTTCCCAACTGTGGCCTACTTACATGGCTCACTATCCGGCAGTGTACTGATACCCACACACTGGCCAATGAGAAGCAGATTGGCACATCACATGACAAACTTTCACTGCAAGGAAATCTACAGCCACTGGGACGTGCTGTCACCCTTCACAGGTCGTCAAAAGACCTGCCCTATGTTGTAGTAGTTGCAGATTGCTAAATCTGGCCGCAGCCAGCATTCAGGAGACCTCCACTTTAGTCAAATGGATCCGCCATTTGGATAAATACACTCACAAGTTTGATAGCGCTGGTTTATCCAGGCGGTTGCATGCAGCAGTGTGTGCACAACGGACGCAGCATTGGCAGACAAACGATTAAGCGTCGCTGGGACTTCGGCTTCTATTGCTTCAGGAGCCAGTTCGGAGCGTCATACGCGACACTGGAGTGGCGGCGCCGCGCCTCGTCAAGTGTCCCCATAAAGATATTTGCGATAGCCCCTCCAAGCTTAAGCCTGGCCACAACATCACAAGCTGCGTGGTGATCAAGTGGCGGTTCCCAGCGAAGCCTATCTTATTGGCCACTGCATGCGTTTTATAAACAGTGATAAACAGAGTTGTATACAAGGCGACTAGCTATAGTGCGATTGACTATAGTGCGATTGATTAGGCACGAATTCTTGGGATCCTGTACATCCACGTGATAGCCGGCCTGGATTTGGATATCCATGACATGGACAACGCAACATGCATATCGACATTTTGGGATTCAGATCAAACCATGGCCATCGCGAAACCTGGCAGTTTTCTTCCAATCGCATTTTACATAGAACACAACAACCGACACGTTGCTGTGCCATATTTGCTATCTTTGCTCCATCGTTAGACAACAGCCAAGTGGAAGTCGAAGTATGGTGAACTGTTTCGCATCAGCACAGCTCAGGGCCCCGCAACCCGCCCGGTCCGTACGGGCTCGGTTAATTCTGGCCAAAGCCCAACCTAATGCACCCCGTTCGAATATTTCTGCGCCGCAACAACGTGGCTCTCAGCAGATGGCGTGGTCGGTAGCTGATGGACGTGTCGCGCCAGTTCCCCGCGCAAAGCAGGACAAGAAACCTGTCAAGCAAACCATCACGGTTGCTGTAGATGGTACTGAAGATTCTGTGCAAGGCCTGCAGTGGGTCCTCGATAATTTCGCCGACACAGGTACGCCTTACCTCCGACATACCGATTGTGGGCTCGGATGCGAAGCTACGAGGGCATGGATTACAACGTGAATGTTTATGTTTGTCATCAAAAGCTGCTCATTTTGTGGATGGAGCGTTTTAGTCCGCTCGTGAGGGTGTCGGAAAGCTTAAGCTGGCATGAGAGACGCGATAGAACTGTTCTGTTCTGTAGCACGCAGAGACATGCGAAGCAGAGACCAGGGAAGTTCTGAAATGTAGTATCATGCACTTGTCTTGCGCGAATGCAGGAGGTTTCATGTGCCTCCGACAATGTGTCGCTAATTGCGTACCTGCGTCAGAACTCACGTCGCCGTCTTTCACTTTCAAGCTCCCATTTGCAGGATCCAAATTGAACCTGGTACATGTTATCAACAACGATCGAGTGTGGCACGAGACGCTGTCGGCAGATGATGGCCTGACCCTCACAATATCTTATGATGAACACTACCAAATGGAGTATATCGATGTACGTCATCCCTCTACAATAGATGTACCCCACGTAGTATAATATTGTCACCATGTTTTTTGTCGCTGCTGTGGAATGTGACGTTATACTCCATCTGCAGGATTACGCTGATCGTAAGGCTGAGCAGGCAAAACTTATGATCTCTCAAACGTATCTTGATCTAGTCGAAGAATCGGGCATGGACTACGGCGTGCAAATTGCGGTGGTGAAAGGGCAGCGCAGTGCCGCTGCGTTTGCTGATGCAATTGTTCGCAGGGCGAAGGCGCTGAACACAGACCTGTTGGCTGTGGCCAGCCATGGAAGGTGTGATTTTGAAAGAATAGAATACGCTACCATCCAAATTTGATTCCAAACCAGCAACCTGTTGCCCACAAACTAGGAGTCGTAATTGCTTTGATATGTGGCCCGCATACGCGCTCGCATGGCATTACTCGCGGTCACTGCGCCAGGCGATTAGCATCACAAGCTTGATGTGTGCAGTGGAATGGGATGTTCATATGGTTCTGTCGCGCGGTACTGCGTGCAAAACTTCGATCGCGCCATCGCACTTCTGCCGCCCGCTGTTGGTTCGTACGCAAATTTGGACAGCCCAACAGTCTGCTTTGGAATCAACTCTCTGAGCGAACTTCAAGACAGTATGCACTGGGCCCTGAAGAATTTCTGCCGGGCTGGCGATTCCGTATCCGTCCTGCGTGCTGTCGAGGAGTCCGTCGACACCATCGCGGGTTCCGATCAGACGTCAATCATGCTTGGGCTGCAAGAACAGGTGAGCTTTCCTTTCTGCAAACAGTTATAATGCGGGCTTAATCATGAGTCAGGCAGACTGATGCGACTCTTGTATCATTGCTTATTTGATGCTGTTGCACACTAGCATGTAAACTCATGTTGTATCACCATCTCCGTGACAACTCAGACCTTCAGGGTCCAAAGCCTACGTCTTTACATATCACATCACCGTTGCTAATGTGTGAATGCTGATGGTTTGTAAAGGCGAAAAACTCTGGGCTGTGTTCTGCATGCTGCGGTCTGTTGTTTGGTTAGTTTTTTGGCTGACTTATTGGTGTGACTTCGACATTTGATTCCAAGTCAGCTTGCTTTGAATGAAGTTTAGCGCATGTACCTAAGTAACGCAAACACGAACGTTCTCCCAACACAAGGCTGGGCTCTACGATGTTCTCCATGATGTGCAATGCATGGGGGTCATAATTAGAGGTGAGACGCACCACAATCACACATGTATGATCCTCCAACATCCCTCTGTGATGCAGGTCATGAAGCACCATCTGGACAATCTATCTTTTGATCTGGTTCAGCCTGACTTTGAGAATGCCACAGAAACCATCGACGTTGGGGACGGTGTTGAAGAGCCATACAGGAACCAGGTCACTGCTCATGAGGTCATCCGAATGGCCGATGACGTGAAGAAGGGTCGGGTGCTGGTCATGACAAACTATGCCAACCGAGGCTTCATGCAAGAGATGATGTTTGGGACACTGGCAATGCTTGTGGCCCGTAAAGCCCCAATGCCTCTGCTCCTCATCCCGCCTAAGTACTCTTTCGAGTGAACGGCTATTGCACTGTTTCACCCGGACACGGCTGTAGCGCGTGACATGGCGTAGCTGGGTTCAGTCTTGATGGCGACCGTTTTGCAAGACCAGGATGCAACCATCGTTGCATGGGATGGCTGGGGATATGATCGAGTCGATGCTGTGGCATACCATCAAAGCTGCTCTGGTATTGATGAAATGTGACGCGAGAATTTGAGCATGAGCGGAATCGGCTGGTTCTACATACCTATGGTGTGTATGTCGGCTGGGATTCACCTGCAATGTGTGTGACTAGGCTATCATACAGCTACTGCACAAGTGAGGATTGGGAAGGCTGCAGAAGTCGCCCCTTGGATCCGTGAGGCAGGGTCAAGCACTCGTGCCCAGACTGTCTGCAAATGGACGGGCAGGTTTCTCTGCCCATTTGGGATGTGTCTACTCTGCATGTCTACGCCATACTGGGAGATGCTTGCCACCAGAGGGAGGGTGTCGTTTGTTTCACAGTTTCCCAGTGGTGGAGATCCGTGGCCACGTTGTCTCAGGTGGAGTGTTCACACCCTAGGGAGAGTGGCACTGATACATGGCAGCTACGATCGAAGCAGGCAGAGCTGTGGAGGTGCTCTACATAGAGCGGCAGGGTGTGCGAGAGATGAGTCATCTGCTAGAATTCGGGTGACGTGGGATCAGGGAGTCATGTCCCTGAAGTATAGCGAGGTGTACCGTGTTGTGAAAATGGGAATTTCCAGGTAGGTGTGTAGTGAGGTGGTGCAGCAGCAGCTGCATGTAGTCATGCGGTTGGTCTGTGATTTTTCTATTCTCTTGTGTGCACAGTTCTGCTTTCAAAGGGGGGAGAGCTCGCTATAGGGTAGCTTGCTCTTTGAGGGTCAGAAACTGGCTGAGATTTAGGGCAGGAATGTTGCAGAGGAACTGAGCCGAGCGAAGCGCGAGATGGTTGTGCTGTAGCAGTACAGTTCTGTTGGTTTGCTGTGTGCATCGTTAGCTGAAGATGGTTCCGTGTGGTTGAGAAGAAGAGGCTGCCGTCCAGTACAGGTTGTACGATAAATGATGTTAAAAAACCCAGTGTAAAAATTGAATGTGAAAAGTTGCAATGCATCTCATCGTGGTGTTGTTGTGGAGTACACACACGGTGGCCCTTTGGTGCCAGGAGCTACACATGTGCTCATCATGGTCACACAAGATGCATTACATGGCGAGCATTGCTGCACTGGACTCCTACAACGTTTACGGAATAGGCCATGATATGATATCATCTTCTTACAGTGAACTGCCACAAATGCGATGCAGGCATTCCACCAAGAGTACCAGTATCTGGCAGCACACGCAGCTCACTGATGACTATTGGTTAAATGTGCACAAATAGCGTAGGTTGGATGGACGATGCAGTACCAGTGTGGCGGCTACACAATGCACATACTCGTTGCCACAATGAACAACACGAATACATGACTGTACACACCAGTTATGACACTGTTGCAAAGATGCACAGGCTCTCCAGGCAGAGACACCCGCAGGCACCAGGAAGAGGTAACCCATCCAAAGGACTTGCACGTCTCCAGCTGGCACACAAGCATAGCTTTGGCGAAACAGAGCATGCACAAATCTGCTGGCTCTGATAGCCGCTCAGGCAACCGTAGACACAGCCTGGGACCTGATCATTTGCACATGAATTGGGGCCCAAATGGGGATGGCCAGGCCAGCGTGCAACTGAGCCGCGTTGGCATACGCCCCTTTCGGGAGGCATTCTTTCGCCTGCGGTGCGCGGAGCGTTGTCAGCGGAGAGGCACCATCCCACAAGCACTGTGTGCATCCGGTCATAGCTGCCAATCATCCTTTGAACACCATGAATCGGGGCAAGGGCATAGCGCTACGACTCCTACCCAGGCCTGCACGAGGTGCAGGCTGGCATGCTACACCACAACATGTTGCACACGCCGGTCACCCCTTCTAGGTCCAGGCCACAGCAAGAAAGTGTGGAAGGTGGGACTCACTGATGCAGCCGCCTCCGTCATCACACAGTACTCCTGACAACGGGATACTTGGAACGCATGTCAGAGGATGACACAGCAGCCAAAGCTGCGCCTGTGCTGTGCTGTTCTGTGCTGCAGGGTCTCTGTGGTGCTCCCACCGGTGCACTGCTTCTTCCGCTACTTCAGAGCACTGCTCCAGGCACGACGGGCCTCTACCAGTGTCGCTGGGATATGGATCCCAGAAGTGGGGCTACGAGCGGAGGGGCTTCTTGTCCCTATTGTCTTTCTTGACAGTCGAGAATCGGCCGCGGCCCTCATCACCGTGTTTGATCTTGGCCTTGACGATCTGCACCACGTCCTCATCCTGCAGGGTGTGGGCCAGGCCGCACCGTTGCGGCAGGTGCTTCGACGACGTGCCCCACACCAGGGCATACTTGTACTCCTTGAGGAGGTGGCTGGAGATCTGGTTGACAAAGGCACGCACGGTCGTGCCGCCGCGGTCAAAGCTGCAGACGACCGGGTCTGTGAAGTCTGGCTTGTGGCCCACCTGCAGCAGCCACTGCCTCCATTGAGCGGGCACCGACACCCACGACGATTCTGCGGGGGTGAGCTGCATGATGTGGCGATGTGGGGCGGCAGCCAGCCATGCATGCCACAGCAGGAAACAGGCTACCAGATTGCACATCTGGCACTATCCTCAGTGCTCTGCATTGCTGTAAGAGTATCATCCTTCTGCGCCATCAAACAACCCCTCTCAATCATCACGGGAAGTTCCGCACTGCTTCCTCAGCGGGACACTGGTGGCATTTGCAAGTGCTGAACGTTGAACATCGGGCCCAGCGAGGTGAGCCCCACAGGACGGGCTTGGCCAAGTACCAGGCTTCCTACTCACGCGTTGCATAGGTGCTAGTGAACTTGGTACTCTGGTACGATACAAGGCGGCAGGGTTCTGTTCTGACGGTTCCTGAGCTCAGCACGGCTTGAGCACAACACGATTCCAACCTCAAGATGACAACCTGCTGGTAGTCACATAACGGTATAATCGAGCCCACAGCGGCTGCGGGTACAGCGTAGGACCTCGTGGCCCGAGCGGCGGTGGCTTCACACCTTTTTAGTGAAGACACGCACAAGCCCCATCATGTCCCACATCCTGCCTAGCAGCATATCCATGTTGAGCTGCATGTAGCACGACACCGGCAGGGATGATGGCCGGCGGGCAATTTGATCAACCTCCTCAATGCTGAGCATATCTACCTTGTTGTACACATACAGGCACTTGATGTATCTTCTGTTTCCCTGCAGAAAACAAAAGAAATTCGATGTTGTGCTGGTTCCTTACAGGTCATGCACAAATGCCGAGTGTGTGGATGTGGTGCGGGTCCATGTGACCGCAGGACGATTTATGGCAAAGGGCAGCGACATGCAAGTCCGAGCCCGAAACTGTGATGGAGTTCGCAGCTAGGTACTGTCATGCCAGCAGCCTCCTCTGCTATGATCAACGGGACAAAACGCGCTCTGAAGGACACGTGACGTCTGCATGCATAATCAGTGTGGCACATGGAGAGAAGCGACTGCGAGTCTGTTGCTTCCAAATGATGAAAACTGAGAGTGCCTTGGTCAACGGTACTCGCTAAGCCAACAACGATTGCCACCATGACACAGTGATACAATCTCACCCACAGCACGTGCCGAGGCTCTGCGATGTCGCTTAGGACACATTGACGGCCACCTGCTGAGTCAAATAGGCCACGGCCCAGACGGGGCTGCAGATGGAAGGCCTGGATCATGCGGTCGGACATACAGAAGACCATGCCACAGCGGCCGGAGCTGCAGAGGGAGAAACCACGGGGAGTGCGGACCTCCATCACATCGATGAGGTCCTCCACAGTCGAGTCCTCCTTGAAGAGCACGTCAGCATTGTGCACCTTGTACTCCTGCAGGATGCGTTGCACCATTTTTTCGTCGAGGTTTGTGAGTGGCCCGGTGCTGTTGATGCTGACGCCGCCCGTCTTCTTGCGCTTGAAGTAGATCTGTGGCGGTGACCGGTTGAGGCGGATGCCAACGCTCTCGAGCTCTCGGGTGAGGATGTCGCGGTGGCTGTGGGGCTTGACTGCGTCCAGAACCATCAGGAGAAGGTCCGCGCTCTTGCACACTGCAATCACCTGCATGCCAGGCGCGAGCACTATGGCCCCATGCAGTCCGGAGGAGATGGCTTGAAGCAATGCTGATATGTGGACATACATGCAAGCTGGCTTGGTGAGTGGATGGGCGAATTCAGACTACAGGGCGTCGTCCTGCAGAACGCATGAAACAGGGGTGTCTGTGAATGCTCGGTACCTCTGACCAGACAAACATGTGACACGCGTGAATGGAGGAGAGGCCCACCTCTGATGAGGTCAATGGGTGGACGGAACACATTCTGCACAGCCCCTGCGGCCGCGAGGGCCCGCACCCACCACCATATTGACGCCAGCTCGACATTGGGCACGCACTTGATTGGGCCACCAACCACAAGACTCGGGTGGACAAGGCTTGCGGTGGCCACGGTAGCGTGATCACTCACGAGAGCTGGATAAATCCCGGGGAGTGACAGAAACGGGGTCAACACGCGGCGGCACAAGTGAGGTTCCGGAAGGCTCACCTGCCGCCCGCGGCCCTTGCCTTGTGCTGCACCTTCGATGATTCCTGGGAGATCTAGCAGCTGGATCTTGGTGCCTTTGTAATGGATGATGCCAGGGATACATGTCAGTGTTGTGAACTCGTAAGCAGCTGCCTCAGACTCGGTCCCGGTGAGCTGCGAGAGCAGCGTGGACTTACCCACTGAGGGGAAGCCGATGAGAGCCACTCGTCCATCTCCATACTTTTGTACCTCAAACCCCTCCCCTGGCCCACCTGTCTGCATGCATGAGGGATGCGGGTGAGAACCGTGCAACAACTCATGCGTTGGCAGAAAGGCATGCTTGTGCTGGCCAAGTGTACGATGCTTCTGATGACCCTGCGTCTGATGACAACTGTGTACCTTGACGTCTGCATAGGCATGGTCAATGCCCTGGTTGACAGCATACGCAAGCTGGACGTTAGCTGCAGGCAATCTTCATGACTAGCCTCTCCTGGACTGCGCCACTGGAAACCCTTGGCCGCCAGTCCCCGGTTGAGCACAGTGCTGTTGGGGCCTGACCGACTGGGGATGGAAAGGAAGTGAATGCGTGCTGCGATCAAAGGAACATGCCGATGCTCACATGGCTCGGTTCATGAAAGAATGACGCCTGGACATAGAATCTTGCTCACATACGAAAGCCAACAGACGCGAAAACATGAAAGGTGTTGACCCACACACAATGCCTTGTCAGTACAAGCGCCATGTGTATGAATCAGTGCCGAGTAGTGCAGGGTCGCTTTCGCAGGCATGGACACTTCTTTGTGTGCAGAAATCGATGGGATTTCAAACATGGCGGCCTTCAGTACCCAGAAGCAGTAAAGGTCACCTTGGTTTTCCCTTCTTGCAACTCTGTCCGGAGTTTGGCAAGCTTGGCTTTCAACTGCCCCAAGTGGTACTCGGTGGCCTTGTTCTTCTGAGTTCGACTCATTTCGAACTCAATCTCGGCAATTCTGCAGCACACATCTCACCTCAAAGTCGTGGATCTTAGAAGCTGCAGCCAACATGGGGGACTGCATCCCTTCCCTAGTGAGGCTGCAGCCTACTCAGCATCCTGTCGCACAAAGCCACGCAGACTACTGGCATGAATAAGCAAGGCTACATTGGTGTTTATGGGGGACTTGAACTGGTAGGGCTGATGTGCATGCGTCGAGACGAGGGTTGGCGCACTTCTCCTGCACGCCCATATTGATTCAGCTCCTGGAGAAATGATAGAACGCGATCGAGGACACAGATAGGCAGCTGAGACTAGTGTATGATTTTGTAGCAGTGTTGATAACTGTAATGAGGGCAATCGAATATCAGGCTGGATGCTGCGTCAACATGCTCGCGACGTGAGCACAACACAAGCAAAATGTCCCGGGGATCCGATCTGCAGTGCCCGACTCAAACCCAAACATCTGCGTATTGTTGGCATCTGGTATCGTTTGGGTACTGAGTTCCGCGGATGTGGCGCTGTCTTGTGGACGCAGGTGGCGACAGGGCATGACTGCAAGGGCAAGCTTCCTGGCAACGAGGATGCTGACACAAGCAATGCGGCCAAAACCAAGCTGAAGAGGCAAATGTGCGTGGCAGCACTAGTTTAGAAAGCCCCACACTCTTGACTCCTAAATTGGAGAAGCAAACGTTTCAGTATGTGGGGGCAGCGGCAAAGTCAAGACTCTGGAGGTTGCCATACAGTCCAGCTACATCACCCTATCCTTGGCGCCTGTACAAGACGCATGGTGACAGTGTATCCCACTTGGTCTCACCCAAGTATCAGGACGCGTCTACCCAGTACATTGATGTCCAGTCCGATTGACTACAGTCTAAGCAGCCTGTTTTTGACGCTTGGTCGACAACAACGGCGGCGTGCATCAAGGCTCACACAAGGAGCCCATTAAACACTCCAAGAGTTTCAGAGAAGCTCAAGTGCTTGGTGTCAAAATGATTCCAGGCGGAACATGGCAGCTTCATCAAATGCGAGCATGCACCGTCAATGCTTGACCAACCACATTGTACCACGCTGCAGAATCTCACTCACTGCGCAGTTGCATCAATCTGGCTCGACACTCAACACGTCTGCACCATAGTCTTTACCCAAGACACGAATATACGCAACAGCTGTGGCCTTGATTTTCAGCATCACCAGAGTACTTATTGCCCACAGCACTGACTTGATTTCTCATCCCCGGAGAGAAAGCAATATCAAAAGTCCACGCACGCCGTGCCACCAGCACACACTCGTCACGTGTGGTGCCCTCAACTCGGAGGCCACATGCATCCAGGACCATTTGGCAAACCTGCTTTCCGAGAAATCTCCGACGAACACCATCGCCCATCTGCCGGTCACAAGGCCCACACACAGCAACAGCTATGGCACCAGCGACGTGCAACAAGCTTCTTTTCAATTTCAACATCGAACCCATGTCCACGCAATAAACGCACCAGCGCACCCCCGCCCTACGCTTTCAGCGCCTGATCCTTCACATCCATCTTCCGGATGCAAGTAATGCAGTGCTCCAGCTCGCCCTCCTGTAGCTCGGTTCCAAACTCATACTCCCCAATGTTCCCATCAAACTGCTCCCGCCAGTCCATGTCGCCAAATAGAGGGTTGTCCTGCAGGCCTTCCATGAACATGTCGGCGCACGTGATGGCGTCGTACACCGGGATATTGACGTATCGGCGCAGAGCGTCCGCATACGGCGGCAGCTCGGTGCACTCGAGCAGAATGGCACGGATGTTGAGGTCCCGGTTGACGACGTTCCGGGCGAGCTCAATGATGCCCGGCTGCACCATGCCCACGTTGACTTTGCGGCCCTGCGCCACGGCATCAAAGCCGGGCACGTCCTCGCACCCGACGATCTCGAACCGCTTGTCCTCGATGTTGACGCCGCACTCTTTGTTGATGAGCTCGCACATTGGCATCAGCTCGTGGCCATTGGCAGTGAAGATCGCGACTTTCTGCACCCACGGACAGGGGTAAGGATATCTGATGCAAGCACTGATTGAATCAGCGTGCCAGTGGAGCATGGGTTGGTGGTTGTGTATCGCTGGCACACAGGGCGACGGTGGCACACAGGGTGATATGTGCTGGCCGGCTGCCAGGCTGCGAAGGGACCAGACCGTCGTTTGCTGTTGGGGGGCAGCAGCCTGTCAGGGTTCTTTGCGTTCGGACGCAAGAAGCTGTACATGTAAATGTAAATGTGACACTTACTCGCCATATCCTACAAGGACCTTGACATCTCCGGATAACCGGGACCACGG
>JAUMHO010000013.1:1316265-1365337 GCA_032360965.1 Ulva armoricana
CGGTTGATTCTGATGCTGACCACCCCGAGGAACATTTTTGGTGCCACATTGAGCACCTCGTCACGTCGTGCACATGCATCATGCTCTATGCAGGCATGCAGGGGATTTCGTGTCTCCGCCGAGACCTCTTACATGCCACAGCAAGTAGGCAGGCCGCACGTGCAGTTGTCGATCATGCATTCCCGGTGGATGGCAGCTGCACTGATACTGCAACAGTTGACGCAATCTCCTTCCTCCTCGACTCGATACTTGTGCTGGAGGGGGTGGCTGTATCGCGGTCGCGTCAATGCTCCGGTGCTCTTGTATCTGCTTTTCTCATTGCGCCGTCTGTGTGCTACGTCCTTGTTGGGCTCCTTGCGAGCCTCCTCGGACGTGCAGTGTTCTAACAGTGCATGTGGTGTCTGCCTCCCGGATTGGTCCTTCCCGAGGGCATGGCTCACTGGTGCTGCACCTTACCGTCTGCCTGCCCACTTCCCCCACTCGAACGAACGCTTCACAAGGGTGCCCAGTGGATGTGATTGCTCTGTCCGCTTTGGCAGCCCCTAGGGGTGCTGGCGTGATTCTCGATCCACCTTCACTTTTAGTTTTTTTCACACCTGGCCATTTGGTCCCCGCAAGGGGGTTGTTTTTCGCGAATATCTCTGCAAGAGCGGCCTTCATACCCACCACCTCCGTGCCAGGCCGGTCCCCCGCCCCCTCCGTGCTGGACTGCTCGCCGTTCCCAGCCCCTCTGCTACCTGTCTTCGAACCCCCCCTGCTGCGAGGCTCCCCCCCCCTTCCCCTTTCCCAATCTCCCGGAGCCCGGACCCCGACCTGCCAGCCCTCGCCCGCACCGTCATTTACCCCCTGTCACCCCCGCCCCAGCCACTTCTGTTCGGGTGTCCCCTGGGGGAGGGGGTGCCGCGTGCCCGCCTTAGCTGTCATGGGTGGTTGCCCATGACGTGCTTGTTTGGCGACGGTGGGGTTTGCATACAGGATTCTGGGGCGTGTTGGATTCCAGGGCCGGCTCTGTTTGTGTCGGGGTGTTTCTGATTTGCTGCTGCTGCATTCGCGGCATTGTGAGTTGTCTGGCTGGTGGGTTTACTGTTGCCTGTGTATTTATGTCAAGCGTTCGGGGCAGCGGGTGGTTATGGATGTGACGCTAGTTTGGGTTTTGTGGTTGTTCGGTCGTGTTGTTTGTTTGGTCGTTTGCTTGGTTTGGTTTGCGATTTTACCCCTCGGCGCTGCCGGGGGTCCAAGTTGATCTCCATTTAGCACCACCTGTCCATGCATGACCGAGCTTTGGTCCACGCCAACTTATTGCTTGCTCCCTTCCCGTGAACGGTGCTGCTCCTCAGATCCATCAAACCACAGGCCTCTGGGTGTTGTATATTGTTATCCCCTTGTTAGTGCTGGTGTCAGCTGTCTTAACAACTGAGCGTGGCTCAGCATGCATGCCGTAAACAGGCAGCCTAGTTGGAAGCAGACCGGCGCCAAAAAATGTGCCAATATACAGAAGAGGGCAGCCAAGCTCGACTAGCGGTTAGAGTGTACAGCTATTTGCGAAGTTGTGGGACGTCCAACCCAATGATCGGCCCGAAGGCTGCCTGAAGGCTAATGCTGCACGTTTGATCATTGGCAACTGCAACAAAACTTGAATCAGGCATCAGGAAATTGGCACCTTATGCCGCGATATTGCTGGGGGCCTCAGCACCTGCGACTATAACATGGCAGACTGTCAGTCATCCCTCAGCTGCACATGTTGTACATGATGATAGCCCGATCACTAAATACACAAAACACGAAAAAATCTAAATTTTGTTGACACTGGATTGACATTCTGAGTGACCGTTGGGTCTATCGCCGGGTCCCCGGGTATGTCTTGGCGCCCTGTGCGAAGGGACCGTGCGGACCATAGGACTCCAGCAGAGGGACCTGCGGAGGGACCGTGCGAAGGTGCAGCTCAATCCGTGTTCTACTACGGAACCGACGTCATCCATCACTGAGTAAGACTGCGTGACTAACACATGGCTGATGTTAATTGTGCTTGGACAGTGAATTCAGTGTGGAACGGTGAACCCATGCGTCAAGCCGGTCTGTAATTAGCTAGAAATTGCCGAGTGTTCCCACCTTGATTTGGATTACAAATGTAATCAGGCATACCTCTGTAATTAATACCAATCCTTCATAGCCCAGAGCTGCAGGCCTGATGTGAAAGGAAATCTGGCGAACAGGACCGTTGCGACTCTGTGGGCATAGCAGACCGCTGACGACCTTCACATGCAAAGGTTCCACCCCGAGAAATGCCCAGTACTATGCCATACCAGTATATATGCACGACACGTACGTTCCGGTCTATGTGTAACGGTCTATTTCAGTGCAAACGATGCCTCCCGATGCCACAAACTCACCAGCAGACGCCATGCATGTGCGCACCTGGCACGTCCGATGTCCGGCTGCGAACATGGGCATGTAATGCGAAGCCTGAACGGAGGACCGCCGTAGCACTATCAACGCCGGTATGGTTGCCATTGGAAGCATGCTACGCTCGTAAATGCGTGGGCTGTAGGCAGAGGGCCTCAAGATAGCAAACGTAACAACACCGTCGGGCGTCAGCGCTCCAGCTTCGTTCGAAACTTTGCTTAGAAGCAAACACCATAAGCTGTTTGAGATTCTCTTGCTAATCTTCTTGTATCTGATCGCGTCATAGTTCGAGCTTGCTCCTGGTTCGCAATTGTTTAGCTTGTTGACGTCGCCTGCACGGATATTCGCCATGGGGACCACGTTCAGCTCAACGAAAGACCAGAAGATGTATATGCGCTCACCCGATCTGGCAGCGCCCGATTCACATGTGCGTTCTCTATCTGCTTGCACAGAGCACTTGCAGCACAGCTACTGACGTGTCTCGCTGTGGTTCGAGTTTTGAAAAAGCTGTCATGCTCATTGCAAAGTTATTTGGCCACAACGGCGAATGAAGTGCGGTGGTTGCGAAGAGCACGTGTGTAGCGCGACATGGCACTGAACAACCGCACAACGCAAAACCGCCCAGTCTCCAACTACAAAGCCTAGCGCATGGTTCAACGCCATGTTACATATGATTTGTTTTGATCTAGGTGAGTTCATCCAGTGTAGCTGCGCGCGCGCACGCTCTGGCTTCCAAGGTGTGTTTACAATCAGTCTGTTACAGGCGCTCGTGTGCGAGCTCATCAGCGAAATCGGGAGCTTTGATTTCGCCGGCGTCGTATCTCTGGGGCCTGTGGGCGTGGGTAAGTCCAGCAACCTCAACACCATTGCGAGCTATCTGTCCAACCGTTTGGAACAGGAGGCTGCTGCTGGATCTGGCATGACGACACTGACACCCGAGTGCAAAAGCCACATCATATCGTACCAAGGAAGACCAGTCAAGTGGAAGTGGATGGACACGCCTGGAGACCTTTTTTCTGCTCTCGTGGAGAAGTGGAAGCGATCTCAGCTTCCTGAGACTTCGGATGAATATGTTTCGCCAGAGGACTATGACCGCTTCCTACAGGAGCAGTTCATCCAGGTTCTTCTTTCACATCAGCTTGGGTGTGTGATGGCCATGATCTCAGGGGTTGAGGTGTTCTCTCAAGCAAGCCGGGTGCCACATGGTGATCCCAATGCACGGCTGGTGATCGAGGAAGGCAGCCGACTCCATTGCCACATCCAGGTACGAATGGACTCCGACTATATTCCCTAATCCACCTGTATAGCTGTGCCACATGAGACCATCATGCAATTGCCATTTTTTCATGGCTTGCATTTGCCTCCTTGTACCGTCACTCTCATCTTGTTGCCTTGGTGTATCCTTGTACTCGTGCTAAATATACGATTGTATGCCAACGCAGCGTACCGGATGTCACTGTGATTTTAGTGACGACCGCCTGGGACACCTGCTTCAGAATTCTTGCTGTGCTTGCATCGCCCGCGGCTGCACAAAGCGTATGATCATACATCTAGCCATACCCGAATTCAGTCCCATCAGGGGATGCTAATGGGCTGAACAACTATTATGGCTGCATACTTCGGCAATCTTGTTCTCATGGAAGCCTTCTATCAACTCCAGGCGCTGTGCCATGATTGGCTGTACTGCCCAACTCCACCATACATACATGCATGCTTTCACACGAAATTGCAGGCAGTGCTTTTGAGCCAAGGGTTGACCCGGGTGGGACGTATGCGGAGGATGAATGATAGGTTGGTCTGATTCGATACCTGTACGCTGCTGCATCATGCACCTGTTCCCGCGCCTCTCTTTGATGTGACAACATGCATTCGCCCAAACGCATTGCCTCGGACGATGCACTACTCGCTATGCCCCATTCCTAAGGGAACAGGCAGAGGTGGCAATCTCCAGCACCAACCTGGAATCTCTCTGAGGTTTAGCCCTATGTCGCACTGGGCTTGCGGGCAGCAATATGTCGCTCTAGATGCGCTCAGTGGCCCACATCAACCGCACCTGCTGCAGGTACTGAAGCACATGTACCGCCAACTCGTGCAGCATGGGCTGCGCTGTGTATGTATCCTTACCAAGGTCGACCTCATCGATGAATCCGTGGAGGAGGACGTGGCCGCCGTGCAGCAGTCCTTCGCCGTGCACCAGCTGCGCCAATGCATCTCGCATGCCACCGGCATCCCCATGAACCAGGTGAGCGTGCATGGCAAACCTGCACGTGTCCCCCTTACAACCAACAGACTTGCCCCCTGCCTGCTTGACTCATGTCGCAGGGGGTCCAGTGAGCTCTGCGCTGCAAAGGACTCACTGTCGCCCATGTGCAGGTGCATCCAGTGGTCAACCTGGTCAGAGAGTTTGAGCCTCAAAGCAATCTCGCTCTCGGCCACTTGGCGCTGTTTAACGTGCGCGCTGCACTGCGTGCTGCAAGCCATGTGCGCATCAAGCCACCACACCCCAGCAGCGTGCGCAGCCCCACGCCCAACTGGGACACGCTGACGGTGCCGTCACCGATTGTCGGGGAGGACGGGACTTCTGGGCGGTCGTTCCCGGTGGAGGACAGCCGGAGCCCCCCGGCTATGATGATGCTGCCCAACGGGAAAAGCCCGCTTGCAGAGCAGGCGTCAGATGAGGCGGATGAGCTCGTGCAGGAGAAGTTCCCGCCGCAGCTGGCCTCGCCAGAGAACGGTGCTGGCAACAACGGCAAAACGTCGCTGAGTAACGGGTGGTGATGTCAGCCAATGGTGCCAGCAGGAACCCGGACCCACCCTCGCGCCAGCTGCACTGCAACCGACGTGCGCTGCTATTGCGTTCGTGCGGGGCTGTTGGCCGCCCGTGGGAAGCTGCTGAGCCACCTCTCCGGGCTCGGAGCTCTGGGGGTTCGAACCACAATGCCTGCAGGGCCTTGCAGGGAGTGCCGCATGGTATGTAGCTTTAACTGATGGCCGGGGTTTCAAATTGTAGGGTGGAGATGGAGCAGGGCCAGCTATGTGGAGGAGGCAGGAGATCACAGGCGGTGCCACGTCAGGACGTGCTCGGGAGGAGGGCTGGCCGTGGCCACCTTTGAGGTTGTCCTTGTTTGCTGGAAATTCCTGTGATAGCAAGCCTGGCTGGCAGTCATGGCTGTGCCTGAGGCCTTTGGGGACGAACCCCTCAACATGATCGTCCGCGTCTGTCCGGATCGTCATCCGTGCGGGGTAGAGTTCGAGCCACGTGTGACCACTACGTCCTATCGTTTCAACACGTGCAGGTGACATTTGTGCACGGCAATCCTAGACGATGGCAGTCATCAAGCACCAGCGGTGTCAAGGCCAGTGCTGTCTCATTGCATCGGACGGGGCGGCCGCCAGGGCTATGTCTGGCCATCTGCATGCGAGTGCGTTAGCACTCCGCTTGTGATCTTGTGTTTGTGTGTACCGCCCCAGCGTGCGACACTGAATCTAGTTCGAGGTGTCTGCAACTGCTTTGTTGATACAACTAGACATCGAATGATAAGGTAATGTAAACGCATGCATGTTGTCGATGTCTGGATGGCAGTGGTATTACAAGGCCGAGTGCATTGCGGAACTGGCTGCCCCGACACATTTTCGTTCGCAGTGTGTCTGTCTCGCGGACTGTCTGACTGAAATATAAGAGAGTCTACCAGTGTCTCAAAAAAGGTGCTTACACCGCTGTGGGTGAGGTGTCAGTGGGTATGTTAAAAGAGGCACATGTACAGTCACATTCAGTTGAGCAGGTCACATCTTGATTCTGATCGGGACTTACCTCAATCACCAGTACTTCTTTAGTGAACAGAGGTAGTCACGTTGACATACATGAAATGTGGATTTCCGGCATCAAGATTCCTGACAAACAAGCACCGAGTGCTCGAGCCGGTGTGGTTGTGCTTCTGACTGATGGATTTGAAATAGGTAAAATCACGTGAGCAGGCTTGAGCAACTATCTGTCTGCAACACAGTCGCTTTGAGGACCACGTTACACTGGCGCATGAGTCCAAGAATATCCAAGCTGGTCCTATTCAATCTGTGAACGAATTCCGTCATTCAGCAGCTTGTATGCCTGAGATACCATTTCAGGGACTTCCTGTCTGAAAAAACAGATCTGGTCCGCTGGCCAAACCTGCATGCGTGTACCTGTTGACATATCTGGAGCGGAGCTGTGATTCAACGAACACACTCTTGCCAATGATCCATACATGCTCCATTCAAACACAGCAAATGCAGATATTTCGGTTTCATTGTACCTGCGCAGTCAACTTTCCAAGCAGCAATGACTGCGGCACAGGCCCGTAGTCCCGAGAGTCACTAGACATTGCCAGGTTGTCCCCGCCAAGCCATACAAACCCTGGAGGGACATCAACTATGGTTTGTTTGTGCAGCCCAGTTCCGGGATGATTAGCAAGTGGCGGTGCCAGTGTGGTGCCACCCGTTGCCAGCACCCTCTTGACAATCAGCTTGTTTTCCTGTTTTGGATGCTGAGCCAACACCACGTCACCTGCAAGATCGTGCACATCACCAATCCGGAAATGGGGCCACAAAATGCATCTAAATGTTATAATCTGTTCTCTTAAAAGAGCAGCTGTAGCCATGCTGTTGCCACTGGCATCCCGCCCAAGGAAGGCATGAATCTCTAGCAGCACGCCGACCGGGACTCCCTGTGCCAAACTAGTGCTCAACGCATGCCACAGCGCCTGTGCTGGGCGTACTGATCACGTGCAAAAGTGCATAGGCATGGCTGCAGCAGGCAGTTCTGGACCCTGCAATGGCCATGTGGCTCCATGTTACGCAGAGACGAGCCCAGATCACTTTGCATGTAGTGGCACTGCCCTGGTCGGTGCCCTGGTGCCCAAGTAGTGGCACTGCCCTGAGCTCTAGCCGTGGGATGCGAGGGCATCATAGCAACATGCCCTGATAAGTTCCATCTTTAACTGAATTGGCTGTGCGACACGTCGATGTCTTCCCACATGTCAGCCAGGGTGCCCTGGTTTGGCAATTGTCAATGCATGGACGACTGAATGCCAAAAGCCCTGGTCTTTTAAGAGTAAAAGTACCACACTCACAATCGGCACACACCCGAGGTCAAGCCTGGAGTTGGGCCACTTTTTTACTGGTCTGTTGATGTACTTCAACTATTCAAATTGCTTGAAACAAACGCTGCCGCAAGCGTACATGCAGGCTGAATCAGATGCCCATCGAGGCTGCGCTCGGCTGATCACGCTGGGTTCGTGCAAATGAATAATGTAGGTACCAACCCGGTTCTATGACGAGCGCAAATCTATGCAAGGACGGCTGCAAGCGGCTCTATCTCGCACGGCAGTGTGTGTTGAGTGCACCTGAGCACCAGAAGCAAACGGAAAGGATGTTTTGTGTGGGAATTATGCCAAACCTGGGCGGGCATCGGCCACAGCGCCCAAGCAGGGGCGGCCAGAGGCGACGAGGGAGCCACATGTAACAGGACATTCCGGGCGTACAGGCGGCCAGGGAGCCAGGCGCCGATCTTGTGAGCCATGCAAGAAGCAGGGACCAGTCCGGGAAGCAGACACCACATGCGCCATCAGCAACTCGCATGTCTAGGGAGGCAGGCAGGGAACTCAGACAGGAGCAACACGCACAGACGACGGAGTCTGGAAGGTAGCAACAAGATTGCCAGAGAGGCAACGGACTCGCGAGGTGGCAACACCCTCTAGCGCTAGGATAGGATCTAGGTGAAAGGGGGCTGTGCACATCGTAGCAGAATCACTGCTGGCACCTCCATCCACGATCACGCGGATGTCGGCACTGTGCATCAGAGGTCGCAACGGAGGCATGCACGAGGTCAGGGCGGAGGCACTCGAGTCCCAGCATGCCAGCGTGCAGTGTGACGCATCAAGACGACATGATGAGGCGTTCGACATAGTCCCAGCTTTGTACCACAGGGTAGTCAGCATGAAAATCAACGGGGAGGTCATATACTCGAGAGCATCACACAGCCCACATGTATCACATGAGGCTGGGGCATTAAGAGAGGTAGTAAGAACGCACCGACGGAAAAGCCAGTGAAGGCGGCTGTTCGGTTCACTAGGCACAAGTTCCCCAAAGGTGATGGCTTTATTGTTGGTGCCATGCTGGGGCCAACACACTGCATGCACAGCGTCTACCTTGAGCTGTAGACAAAAAAACCCAACACATGGTACATGTGAGGCCACATGAAACACACCCAGGTCGTCGAGACAATAAATTCACCAATCAGTTTTGTCACGACGTACACCTGCGTCAGATAAATGCCAAGGTCACGAGCTTGCGCCCATGTAGGCATGTCAAAAGCTCAAATCACAACCCAATCGAGTGAAAGCAAAGTGTTGCAATGTTCCATTCTGATTCAAATTAGACTATGATGACTGTCGGTGCAGGCGTCGGGTGACATCTGTTGCACAGCGTTGTGCATCACTGCAGACCACCATTCCCGATGCGTAAGCGGAGGGCTGGAAGCTGTTGCCATGTGGGTACGAATGGTGTAAACTTAATATATGCATGGTTATCTACCTATTGTGTTGAGCGCTGAGCTGAGCCAATGGCCTCTTTTGTCGTGGATGGCTACTGTCAGAATCAAGATGAGACTTTTTAGGACGGTGGCTGAGGGGACTACAAAGGGTGGGCCTTCATCCATGTGCGGAATACCTCGACACCGTAGCCAGTTTCAGCAAGGCTCGGGTCTTGAAGATAGCAGATCAAATACTTACATGCAGCTGGTCGCCCCTAGGCCTGTGCTGGACACATGATGCTCAGCGACAGAGGCGATGGTGCGTGCATGTGGCATCCAAGATGATGATCATGATCCGAACTTCAAAGCTCTCGCAACTTTATACGCAATCTCATGAATCATTCTATCAATGAGAATACAGCCCTGGCCGCCTCGGTGCAGGAAATCTTGCAGGCAGAATGAGTCCACATCGTCCTGCCTGGTGACTCCTTTCAAGTACGACGCCACAGCAACTGGCCGCACGTCATCCACCTTGACGCTCTGCAGTCCACTGCACTGCCAGCTCTGCTTTGGGCGAGTGACTCGTGATAGAATGCCTGCAGGGCAACAGCGACATGTTGCAGGTGCATTTCACTCAAAGTACACTGACCTCGTCTCCGGTAGCTCGCACGTCACTTCAACTAGGAAGTGAGCAGCGAAGCCTAATCTACACTGTTTTGAAAGAGCATGTGTTCACACAGAGACTAGGTAGTACAGGCCGAGCCTTTGCAAAACCAGCACCTCTACTAGTGCACCGTGGCAATTCCCTGCAGTGCCCATGAGCCAGCATACGCCAACATGAGACAATTGGGGAATGAATCTCCAACACGATGTGAGACACATTATTGACATTTGTCGGGAGAGGGCAGCGATTTCAAGAGCTACCTGCCGTTGCACCTCCAGGAGGCCGCTCTATCATCATGTGCGACTCGCGCCTTTGGCCTGGCCGTAAGCCCTTGGAGGATTGCGATCCAGGCGAGAAAGATACAAGGAGGTGCAGAAGTATAGAGTCGTGCATTGCAGTGGAGGATGCCAGGGTCTTGAGCAGCGAATCTGCCCATGCCAGCCCTGCTCGGCGAACCATGTCACCACCCCTAGACCCTGCAAGAAACTGGTGATATTGCAGCCAGCAGGGCACAGCAATTCACTGCCTGAAGTTTCGTGAACGATGGCTGCTGGTGGCTATGCAGGCCTGTAGCATGTTGAATGTGCATCCTCAGGTATGGCAATTGCCACTGTGTAAAACATCGAGAAGACATTGCCTTTCCCATGGCAGCAACACATCAAGTGGCAGGCACCCTGGAAACCACTGCCGTGTTGCGTTGCGTTGGTCAGTGCAGCATCGAGCGACTCGATGTTGTGACCTCAGAGCAGGAGTCAAAAGCGGTCGTTCATGCAGGTCACCATGACACTCACCAGGCTCGTCCTGCTTGCACAGGTCATCCGCCTTGACATGCAGCACGAGTACATCTAAGTTTGGGTCCACCCAGCCCAGAGCATCTGAAGTAGAGCTCCCGCCGATGGGCCTTAACGGCACAGATGCGTTTCCTCGTTGCTGCAAGTGCAGAAGCTCTGCAACACGAGCTGCAACCTGCTCAGCAGGGGGCAACGGCAACGTCACACACGGAGCCTCCTCACCAGGTGCATGGCCGCCAGGGACTGCAGCAGAGCTGCAAATGGTCGGAGCTACTGTGCTAAGAGTTGATGTACTGCAAGCACTATTGCTGGGGGGTGCTGAGTGGCCTGATGGGGATCGGTGGTCAACTTCACTGGTGTCGTGTATTGTATGGGGAAGTTGAAGCCGTGCCTCAGCTGCACTTGAGCTGGATGTAGCTGAAGTATGTGAGTGATTGGATGGGGGTGGAAGAGGTGTAGGTGTGGTTGCAGCGATGAGGGGAGCCGGGAAGACCCTGCAAGTGGCAGCAACGGTGAGCCAGCTGTAACCCGACACACGCCACAACTATGTTTGGGCAATCATGGGTGGGAGAACTGGTCATCCACCCAGCCCAGATGTACCGCTTCTGGGCTGAACAGATGACATGAAACAGTCAGTGGCTGGCAACGCATCACGAAAGAGGTTCTGTTGGATGGTAGGCACAGCTGTGGCCGTTGGCCCGCTAAGCACCAGCTTTGCCGCATGCACACCAGGTGATGAATAGCAGGAGGTCATACTCACACGAGCCGCCTTGAAGGAAGCTCAGACTGTGCACCTGCAGAAGGAGTGCTGCGTGCGTATCGGTGGTTGACGTGGATGCGACAGCACACTGCATTCCCTTGAACACATCTGGAATGCTGTGCTGAGCCACTGGGGCAGTAGTGCCATTGCATCCAAGCAGCATTGACAGCTGGGGAAGATCCGTGCCTGCATACACTTAGTTTCGCTTCATTCCTCTGTGGACCAGCCTGAGCTGTTCGCAGTAGGGTTGCCGTGGATCCGCTGCACAAGAACCGCTTCGTGAGCTCACCTGACGGTATAGCAACGCAGAAGTTGAGACCTTTGCGTGCTACGTTGTCAAAGTGAGGAAGAGTGACCTCGTCTACCCTGCAGCACGAGCTAGATGTTGAAGGATCGGCGTTGAATCCTTCCAAGAGCAATATCAGACTCCTAGGAGGGGGTAGCTGTCTTGCTGCCGGTTCCCAGGAGTAGTCTACAGGGCCTTGCGCCACATCCACACAATCACGACAATCACATATCACTATTCGGCGACGTTGCTTCGCCCTTGGCATGCTTGTGGCGTTTAGTACTTGAACCACACGGTGTCAAGCAAACATGCAGCACAACTGTAAGCCACTCGACGACCACTATGTAGTCCCTACACAAAAGCATGCCACTGGTAATACTGATACAACGTTGATCTGATGTGACTGGGCTGGCGTGGCGAGACGGTCATTCGTCGCCACGCAGCTGGTCCAGTGAATTGCCGAATTCGAACCCAGTGTCAAACTTCCGTGATGCCGCCGTGGCCATGGGACACAGATCACCGGGTAGGTTGCACAATTCAAACAGAATTCGACATCACAATTTCTCTTGCAATTGCTTGATCACAAGCCCACGATCGCTTGCTGCACGTTGCGTAATCGCCAGTGACTTCATTCGTCCAGTTCCGCACTCAAAGCTCAGTTGCTACCATGGATTCGTGAACTGGTGATTGTCGTCTTATTGTGCTCTTGCCCTACTTCTCCGTCACCATGCAAGATCAGCTCCCGACGTGCTCAGCTCTGAGTTTGAAATCAGCGTGCTCTGCGACATTGGATGCTAATTCAGTATGCGCAGATGAAACTTTGATACCATGGAATTATATTTTCCTCTGTACTGCCGCGTCCCTGGAACATGATGCCGTGAAGTATGTGGCATTCGTTGCGGGGCTAGTGCTTGTGACACTCGTGATCATGTGGATCGGGGTGAACCTTCTCTCCAAGGTGGGCTTTCCAGCGTCGGAATGTAGACTCTGAATGAGCATGGCAAGTCCGCCCAGGCCTGTGATGCAACGCAGCACCTGGCATGCAGAACGCAGAAATGTACTTCGCCCCAGCCCTTGAGGACTTGTGTTTGAAGTGGAACGTCCCGACCCGTACGGCTGCAGCTATTTTTGTGGCTTTAGCGAACGGAGCACCTGATCTGGCTTCCACAGGGTACATGTTCAAGCAAGGTGCGGTTTGGCTCTGTCTGGCTGTACTTGTGTTTGCTTATCATGGCCCCAACTCGTTCCGCCGACCCCATGCCGTCAGTTCCAAGCACGTCGTGTAGGCCAAGGTGACATGGCGTTCGGTGCACTGCTTGGAGCCAGCACATACGTCTGCATGAATGTGGTAGGCATGATCATTCAGCTGAAGCCTGCCGGCCCGATGCAAGCAAACCCAGCGGTGGTCCGTGACGTAGCGGGCTACCTGGTCCTCCTACTTCTCTTGCTGCCGATCTTTGCTTCAGGACTGTCACGCTTCTGGGTCATCACGCTGAACAGCCTGTATGCAGCACTGACAGGTGTGCTGCATCCACAAACGTCCCGTTACCTGCTGGTATCATGCCTCGAGCAAGCGACGTGTGCCCTAGCAAGGACACCCGTACGCTATGCACAGAAGTTTAGCTACAGCATCTGGTAGGGCCTTCAGTCCAAGTTGTACGATTGCAGTGTTGATTTTCATTGGGGATGAATGGAACAAACGTGGAAGGCCACGGATCTTCCGCACATCTGCCTCCCAAGATGCTTTCCAGCCCCTCATCGATACTGATGCCGAAGATGAGGAATCTGAGCTGGCCTACGACTTCCAGCCCCTGCAACAACGCACTGCATCACCTGATAAGGCAACACTCACCTCATAGTAAGTCCCGCCCCTTTTTCCTCACATGCCCCACTTATCTGCCAGTGTTGCTGATTTCCACACAGCGCTGCCAAGCAACACCCGGACGGTGAACGGCGTGGGACTTTGCACCAGCCCACTTTCAAGTACCTCAGGTGTCACACGCCCCAATACGAAGTCCACCAATGTGCCATTGTCACGCATTGACAGCCACGTGAGGGGTACAAACCGATGACCCTAATCTGGCCATGACAAGGTAGCACGGCGCCCAGGGTCAGCGCCTGTGAAGCCCCTCCCCCGCCCCCCCGCCCCCTCGCCGTTTCCCAGCTGACTGTGTTTCACCTGCAGCGTCCAGGAGTCCTCACGGCGCATGCAAGAGCGGCATGAGAGCCGCATGCAAGTCAACCGGCACGCCTTTGGCGGCACAGACTCCACCCCACAGCGCAGTCTTGCCACAGTGCACACGCGAAACAGCAGCGGTCAGTCCCTGCAGGCTGCCTCTGCCGCGGTCGGCAACTGGGACGTGTCTGAGGCCGTTGCTGTGGAGCGTGAAACGACCCGCGGCACCTCCGGCCAGCTGTCCGCTTCCGCCTCCGCCTCGGGAGACATGAGCCTGGTGATCGCCCCGGGCGATTCTGTGTCACAACAGCGCGGGGCGCCGCCCAAGCAGGCACGCTACTACCAGCCCATGGGCAGGCCCCGCCATCTCGGCGATTGCACGGCGAGCTGCTCACGTTGTTCCGCTGTGACTGTACAACAGCTTCTCCGGTGCCTGGGTCGCTGAAGTTTGGAAGGGCAGTGCGTGAGCAACTGTGTCGTGCAGGCCGTGGTGGACGCGGCCATGAACCTGGGGTCCATACCCCTGGAGCTGGAGACCGCGATGCCTGTGCGGCATGCGTCCAGCTGGGCCGCCAATGACTCCATGCGCGTCCTAGGGATGCTGTTTCCGCCGTGCGGGGATGGCGGCAAGCCGGGCGATGAACAGGATGACTCGTGGGTTGACACGGAGGTGCTGCAGACCGGCGGGAGCCAGTCAAACATCGGGCATGTGCATACGGCTGCATCATCATGCATGCCAACCATGCGCTGGTTCTCCGCCGCGCTTGAGGTGCCAGACTATGTCGACTTTGTCGCAAGGCCGCCGGCGCAGCGGCACGCGCTGCACGGTGCTGCGCTGCTGCTTATGGCGCCGGTGATGGCGCTCATGCGGTTCACCATCCCCACCATCGCCGCTGACTTTTACGACGCAGGCATCTTTCTGGCGTCCGCCGCGCTGGCCCCCTACACAGTCGCGCCTCTGTACGGTCTCGACCTGCCGCCGTGGCTGCCGGTGGCACTCATGGTCGCCATGACGTGCATTGCGATCGTACTGGTCGCTTTCGGGGTGCGTTCCCCCGCCCATGCTATCAGCTCTGTGGTCGCTGCGGTCGTGCCAAGCCTGGTGGCTGTCCCCAGGCAGCTGGCCGCTAGCTTGATGGGACTTCTGTGCGCCAGTGGGTGAGCTCATACGCGAGCTGTGTCATGCAGGGCTTCGGGATTCCTGAATGGATACAGGGTCGAGGCATGGCTCCCAGGCTCTGTGTGCTCGCGTTTTCGGCCGCCACGCTGTTCATGGCGGTGGGCTGGATCCAGTTTCTTGCAGGGGAGCTGGTGGGGTGCATGCAGGCCTTGGGGAATGTGGTAAAGTGTCCACCGGTGCTCCTGGGTTTCACACTGGCAGCCATCAATTCGCTTGGGGATCAGGCAACCAACATATCCTTGGCCAGCACCAGCGGCAAGCGTGCGGCATTTGCTGCTTGCTTTTCGGGGATGACGTTCAATCTGTGCATTGCATCAGCATATGGATGGCTTCTTTATACACAGAAGTATCAGGTGACTTCTGTGCCGCTGCAAATTAGTTTGCCCACCTGGACCTTGTGGGTTGCTATGGTCGCATTCCTTGTTGGAATTCTATGTGTGTTGGCATGGATGAGTTTGTCCACAGGTGCTCTTTGCATCCCACAAGCGGCTGGGAGATGGTTTCAGCTCACGTTCATGGTCCTATTGGTAGGATTCGTGGCCGGCGGCATTGTGCAATGGAGTAACAGCATTAGATATCATCAGTAAAGCAGGACGAAAATGTAAAATCCGAGACAAACAATCTGACCTCGTGACAGGGCGCCACATTGTTGTTCCTTGAGTTACAAACTTCCAGGAATTCACCAAAAAAAAACTGTGCATGTGTCCACTTAGTTATTGTACATCGGCTTGCCGCCCATGCCCATCGCCTGCACATTTTCAGGTGCATCAGCGTAAGACCGTTGTCGCCACGAGTCCTCCACCGTGCTGCATGTTCACAGTATAAACCAGCATTTGTTGGTTGGCATCAACAAATTTTAAGATCATACCTGTGGGACATTGACACCCGGGATGCGGTCCATACCAATGGACTTGAGCATCTCCATTGTATCCTTATCGACCTGCACAAATTTCAACACAATTAGGACGGGGACCCCATAACGACCTGACGCATGTTGCTAGCGCTGGTGAAAGAATTTACTTGCCACTGCCATTGGTCACCTCCACAGTATGCTACGAGCCACAGACCATGGGTGGGTACGTCAGACCATGGGTGGGTACGTACACCGTGCGACGTTTGAAATGTTGGACATCAGAATCAAATCAACATCGACACGTAGATACATGTATGTCAAAGCACACCTCAATGTTGTCAGTGTCCAAAGCAGACACGCCAGGGACATAGTCCAGGCGGCGCTCACGCTCCTCCTCTTGAAGCTTGAGCGAAATGCCACGAACTGGTCCCCGCTGGATACGCTTCATCAAATGCTGCACATGCGTACCCAACTGTGACTGTTTACATGGTCTGCATGGCCCAATGCATGTCGACATCCAAGCAGACGAAGCATGGTTCTGTGCAGTGGTTCACGTGCTGTGTTCAAATGCAGCATTCATCCATCAGATCATCCTTGAACAGAGTCCTAAACATCATACAGATACAAACGCTTCCATGGCCAGGTCACAGCAATGACACGCTGTACAGACTTATCTGCAGGACTAAGCCTGGCGGAGCCAGACCACAGCTCAACCCATGCACCCAGATAAAAAAGCACCGTGGTGAACCCAGCAATCTTGTTTCGCAAGCGCTTTGTTTGAATGTCTGCTACATCCTCACAAATGCGCTTGTTTGTGTCGAAGTCGAGGGTGAGCTTCTGGTAGTACTTCTCAACGAGCACACGCGCAGCGCGCTTGACGGTTTTTGTCCTGACACGGCCCTGTATTCATGAAAACAACATACTCATGATTGCAGATGCGATGCAGACAAACAACTGTAGACTGGGGGCCAGCTGGTGTGCATCACAACTATGCGCAGTAGCAGAGTTGTACACGATAACCACAGAAGAAACTAAGAAGTAAAGTATGAGTAAGTCTTATTTGCTAGAAACGTTTCCAGGCACAACCTCTGCAGGAGCCGCAGCAGGAGTCCGAATAGCGCACCATGATGACGCACGATGCGGCAGGATTCAATAGCCGGGGAAAGAGGGCAATCTGTGATCAGCCCTGGCCTAAAGTCCTGTGGCGTCGAGTTTCCTTCGAACACTTCCCAACGACTCGTTTGGCCGCCAGGTGCGCTTCGGGCCGCCTAGCAACTCGACGGCGGCGCCAACGAGCATGTCGCATGCATATGTCACGCTTGATCCTCATGAAATTTCAGCGATTTTCCATATGTAGAGTACCAAAAACACCAACACATTGCTGGATAACAATTAGCACGGACCCCCAGGATTGGAGGTGGGGTGCTTCTGGTTCCTCCAACACCATGCAACTGCGCGCACAGCCCTCCAATGTCACAGCCTCGGAGAGTTGGCCAGATTATTTTCACGTTTATATTAACGCAACCATAGGGTAATCTTCTTTGTTCAGTTGTGGTCGCGAGCTGCACAGCTTGTACTTTCCCGGTCACACGTCGTAGGCAGAATCTCTGCTTCCACCCTCTGACACAACCACTACCCTCGCCGTGAACTGGCTGGTATCACTATGTCTGTCTCTTCCATTCAGATGCGGGCCATGAAGGCTCCTTCCGCCGTTGCTGCTCGCCCCAGCCAGGCCAAGTTCGCGAACGTCTCCGTTACGTCCAAGCACAGCCCGAACTGCCCATGCTGCCGAGTTGTTGCAGCTCAAGTATGCTTCTGTTTCTGAGGTGTCTGGTTTTGCGGTGTTTAAGAGGAGTTCGTTGTCAGGATTCCTCGCCACGTGAACGGTGTTCGTGGTTGTGCTGGTTATGGGACCAGATGCCAAACAGGGTAACCACCGTATCACGCTCGTTAAAGGTACATATAGCAGGTGCTACCTATGTATATGGAGCTTGTTCAGGCATGTGGGGTCGAGCATGAAGGCTGAGCCGTGGTTCAGTAGCAACGGTCGCGCTAACCGTGTTGTTTCTGGGTGCAACGTTGTTTCAATGGCTTGGTGACAGCTTCTGTGTACCATCTGATTAGATTCATACTTAACCCTTGTTGCTGTAATTCCTGGTGTCAGCGCTGTTGCTGACCTCGCAACACAAGCGAGGGTTGCCACTACGTCCACAATCGATGTCCTGCAGGCCACCATGAGGGTCACCATCGACAAAACCGAGCTCAAGCTCGACAACGTCAAGGAAGGTAGCTCTGTCGCCATCGACGTGACCGGCGATGCACCATCTGGTGGTGGTGGTGCCGCTGCTCCGGTTCGTCCCTTACGTGCCTCCAATCCACCTCAAGAACCTCCGTCCGCCCATACCCCGTTTCAGACCTGTGAAAATCTCTGTAGTTGGAACTATTCACGGCCGCGTTATGATTTCCGATGATCCAGCCCAACTTGTGCGTTTGAATGCGTCAGGGTCGGCTTTCCGCGCCTCACCCACGTTCAACCCGCATGCAGGCTGCTGCCCCGTCGGCCACTGTGACTACCCCGTCCGGCCTGTCCCCCGGACACATGCGTCAACGCGTCGTCAACGTCCAGAAGCACCTCCCAGGCTCCATGTCTGCGGATGATTACCTGGCCCGTGCTGAGGTCGTGCTCTGTGCCCATGGCTTCCGAGGTGACAACTCCATTGCTGTCACCAACCTCTGCCGTGACGAGTCCACCGGCATCCTCAAGTCCAAGATTGAGTCCATCTTTGGCGCCAACTTCAACATCAACGGCCTCGGTGCGGTGATCACCTGCGGTGTCACCGGCATGGGTGCTGGTCTCTCCCATGCCCCGATCGACCCCGCCACCAAGCGTGAGGGCTACGTCTTCTTCTCCTTCCCCCACGTTGCCATTGATGATGAGGGCAACGTCGGCAAGATCTACCGCCCCGGACGCCCCGGCGAGTCCGCTGCGTGCGGAGCTCTCATCACCGCCCTTGGCGCATTCAAGTCAGATGGCGTGGAGGCACACGCCAAAGAGGCTGGCAACCACGACGCTGAAGAGCCGGAATTCTCCATCCTCAAGCACCGCCTCGGCCGCCGCATCGTGTCCGAGGGCCTTGCTGTCGATAAGCTTGATATCGCCTCCATCACCCGGGTGTGCCTCTTACCTGCCACCTGCACTAGCCTCGAGGCCCGGTGGTCACTTTCGCCTGGGATGATCACCCATATGCCCCTTCCCTGCTAGCCAGAATCCTGGGGTAGTGATACCGAACCCACATTGAGTTACACACCTGCTCTGCTCTGGGACGACGTGCAGTGGTTGGGTGTGAACAGGCGTGTGTGGGTGCAGGTGGCAGAGCGCACCATCACCTCTGACCTCGAGTTCCTGATCGAGCGCGCTGTTGACACCAAGAAGGCCGACTACGCGGTATGCACCGGCATCCAGATCCACTCGTGGCCTGACTCAAACTCTGGCGCCCCCGCCATCGAGTTTGTCATGCCGAGCAAAATGTACGTCGTCGTGAACGGCAAGCGCACGGACATCCGCCTCGATGCGGTGCCGGCGCTGACCCCGCGCCAACTCGCACTCCTCGCGACATCAGAGCCCGGCGTTGCAGACGACGCAAAGCTGGCGCATGCCTACCTGTCTGGCTCCACTGTGGTGGAGATCCCGCAGTCTGACCCGGCAGGCAACCCGGCGGCCGTCGGCACAGACCCGAAGGCACGCGGACTGCTCTTCAAGAACCTCAAGGGATATGGTGAGCAGGACACACACGAGGTGCCCAAGTGGGCGGACATGTACTGCTGCTAAGTTGTGGTGCTGGCATGTGGCTGTAGGAGGATTGCGTCGCGCCTTGAGTGCGTGCAGCGATCGGTGCCGGGGGCCGGCGAGGCGGCCTGCCGTGGTGTGTACTTTTGCTGGAGAGGGGAGGCGGTGTGCGGAGGGCTGGAGTGCTTGAACCTCGTTGGTGGCTCCGGTGCGATTTTGCCTAGATTATGCGTGCGGCCGAGGGTGCGACTCAGTGCTGGGCTGAGTGCATGCGATGCAGCTCAGCTGAGGCTTTGACCGGCAGTCCATGGGAAAAAAATCGGCACGCTTGCGCATGCAGTTGTGATGGCGAAAGCTGCGTCGGCCATGTAGCTCTTGAGTGACTGTGCATGGTGTAAGCGCGGCCTGAGGATTGGTAGATGGTCGGATGATCACATGCGTGTACACCAGCAAGACTCGCAGCAAGTATGATACAGGCATGCAGTACATCATATGTACCGTTTGCACGACCAAATGCACTTGGGCACCAGAGACAATGTTCATGTCAAAAGAAATATGGTGCACAGCAAGGTGACTGAGCAGACCATGGATGCATGTCCAGTTCTGTCCTGTTGCACCTGCTTGCCGACGTATATGCCACCGAGTAAATTAAAGTTACACCTAGTATGGACTGCAGAGATAAGCCTGACGCAGGTGAAACAATTTGTTGTTTGTCACAAATTTCCATGCTGGCATTGGAATACACGCACTTCTAGGTTCTTGTTGGTACGTAAGTAGTCGAAGTACATCCTGTGTCCACTAGGCTGTGGCGCCCTGTGTGGATGACAGGATCCACCTGCCTGCAGCATGCACGCATTCCGGTCTGTGCGGCACAGGATATTTAACGGTCTAATAACTCCTGTGGGCTGTGTCAGTGACACCTCACAGACCAGGCGTCGACCTGCATGCAAGCCTGCACGTCATCAGTCTGTCCGTGGACCAAGAGGTACACAGTAGTGCCGGCCCGAATCTGTTATTGCTGCGGTGCAAGCTAGACTGTGCATCATGCATACCATGTGTATTTCGATTGTGATGATGTGGATGTATAGCTGAGTTGTACATTTCCAGCGTTGACCTCGAGACCCACGGACCAATAGTTGTCTCACTCTACCGAACATCATTGCAATGGTATGGAAAACATGGTTACAAGGTAAGCCGGTCCGCAGTAACAAACCGGGACATCGACTTATAACTCACCCTGAAATCAGACGCAGTACACAATGATGGGCCAAACGACCACACTGGGACCAGTGTGACACCAAGACACCCTCAGTATGCAAGGACTGAACAGCGTTCCGTAACAATCATGCCTCACTCCCAGCCCAGCCACCTCGCACGATGAGTGTTGGGTCCCTGCACCATGCGGTCGAACCATCCGACTTTCACTGCGTTGGCCCTCATAGCAGTCATTATATTCCATGTGGTCGGTTCCACTGTTTTAACAACTACATCCGCACCAAAAACAGTTCAGACATTAGGAACGTCAATGAGGCTCATGTGCTAACGTTAAAAAACCCTGGGGTTTTACCCGGGCACGGCATTGTAGTTATCAGCTATACATTACCACTCTAGCAGAGGTAACGGAAGCCCAACGCGAGCCTGGCATACTTTTCTTCCCCTGTGGCTCCGCAGAAAAAAGATTGGCAAATCTACCTGACCATTTCTTTCCCTGTGGCTAACCGGTTTAAAGGAAAAGCTCGGCATATCAACCAAACCATTTAAGCCATTGCCTGCCTCCTTATCCTCCCGTTCATTGCATGGACTGCTGAGACACGGTTGTAAGCACGCTGGCCTTACAGATTTCCCTGGACAATTCAGGGCCACGCCGTCTTGGCACTTGGGCATAAATATCATGTCATTCTGTTTGTGTACAAGCCTTCAGCATGCATCAGGGTGTTTATTTGATCTGACCAATAGAACCGATGTGCATGTGATCCTACACAGAGCAGTTATTCTGTAGACAGCTGCAGCGAGCTGACATCACACATTTTGCAGGCGTGCCCTCATGTGTCCTGAGCCAGGGTGTGCCGTAAATATCAGCCTCACTGGTTCATACCTCCGACAAAGCACAGGGCTCTGACCGGGTCCACCACCAAGGGCAATGTCCTTGCGATACAAAATAAAGCTTGCCGGGTTATGGCAGTCCCAAGTCAGCATTGACCACAGTACGTCTGCGGTTAAGGATGAACAAGTGCAAGCCTAGATGTCACAGTGAGGAAGGCCTTGTAATGAGGCCACCACCCAGCTTCGTGTTGCCATCATCGATCACATTGACAGCAGGTGGGTGATTGGAATTACCTAGCATCCATACTCCTGAAGCCTGAGCTAATGGGCGAGTTGATCAGGTCATCTCACAGCACAGTAACTGTCCTCATCTTGTGCTGTTTCATGGTGTGGGGCATGCTGATGTGGCACGCAGCGAAAGAAGAGCTGTGCACTGGGTTCTGTCTGGGATGCATAGTTGTTCCAGGCTACAGTGGCATGCATGGCACGGCCTGAATGACCACCACGCACATGTACACACATGACACGTGCACAGAAAGAAGCATGACCTGATGTGGCACTGGGATGATCCTGTTTACAGTACACCGGGGCTCCAAGCTTCTTGTTATGTAAGCATGAACTCTCCACCATCGCTTTGGACGAAAGGCACAGTTCGCCGGCCAAGAGTAGTGAATCCACCAGTAATTCGTCCAAACATGACCTGAACTATCCACTGCAAGTCTATTCTCACTATGTTGTCCAATTAATCAAAGTTGATATTGAATCTCAAGTTGTCGTTCCACGTTGGTCTTGATGCATTCTGATGCTACCGTGTGTACCACATGGACATGAGTCCCCATACTAGCCAATTCACACACGCTGCTGCAGTTTTCATACTTGGCTTGCATTGCCCAGCGTGTTCTGTGCTGTCCAGTGTTGGTCTCAACTCTCCTCTGCCCCAGCTTCATCTGCAATTGTAATGTCCCCTGAATCAGCAGCAGGTTCGTTGGTAATAACTTCATCTGGTTGCACAGGTGCCTCAGATGGTTCCATCTCATTTGGTGCTGTGACCACTGCCTCGTCTGCGGTGGATTCAACATTATCAGAGCCCTCTCCATCAGGTGCTGCTTCAGGAAGCTCCTCATGTGTAGAAATTTCAGCGGGCATCGTGCTTTCACCAGCACCAATTTCACAAGGAATATTTTGAGGCACATTAGGAGATGTTTCAACCTCAGGTGAGGGCGGAACTTCTAGATGTGCATCACTGCTGATTGCAGTAGCTTCTTCAACAGCTACAGAATCATCATTTGGTGCAGGAGCTTCATCTGTGTCAGCATTCTGAGCATGTGAAGAAGTTTCAGTAATTTCGGCATCCTCAGCAGGCGCAGCATGCTCTTCTATCATGGTTTGTTCTGGTGCAGCAGCATCGCTGAAATGTGGGTCCTCAGCTGTCGTATGCACGTCGGCATCAACGGGCGGCGAGTCACCAGTCGCGACAGGTTCAGACGCATCCATGGCCACAGATCCGTCAAAGAAAGCAGCGGCAACTGCGTTTGCTCCTTCTTCACCAAATATTTCAACAACCGCTGCGGTGCTATCATCTGGGTTGGTAGCTGGATCAGCTGTGGCTACTTGTTCCTGCATACCATGGCCATGTGATCTTGTGCTCTCTTGAGGGAAAAACACGATAAATTAGAACAATGTGCTGGCGGCCTGATCTGTTTAAAACACGTTGCCACGTTCTTTGAGCATGGGCAACTAAGTAAATCCAGTCGAGAGAGAACTGAAAGCAAAACTTCAGCTGTAGCGCACATCTGGTACAGCAGCAGTTACGGCCGCTTCGATTCCCATACCAGCCTGTAAATCATTGACACTATGCTTAACAGATGCGTCGCCCGCATCCTCGTTGGGAACAGGCGTTTCCGCGTGACCGGCGCCTTCAGAAGCAGGTCCCAGGTTCGAGCTCTGCATTCACGCGACTCCAAGTGACAATTTCCCAGTAAGCCAACACTATTGATAATGATTGACCGGCACTGAGTTTTTTTGTTGTGCAGGACAGCAGGTCGGAGCATGCCTTGGCTTCCTTTTCAGTCCGAATGCCATCGACATGTTTCCTTGCAACGTGGCCGCGATACACTGACTGTACCTGCAATCTCGATTCGGATTACTTGTGAGGTACGATATCTGTGTCAGCAAGGCTTGAACGCAGACAGACTAGCCTCCTCGGTGGGGAGAATTCATTCACACAGGCAATGTTGCTTTTGTGACAACCTTACACGCCGCTTCATGCTCTTCTGATGCTGCCTGAAAGCCGTCGGCGGCCACGACTTCGGTTTGAGCAGGTGAGGCCGAAGCAGGCTCTTGCACTGACTCCTTGACTGCCTTGACAACAGGTGAGACCGACGGTGCACCATCTTGAATCTTAGATTGACTGCAACCCATGTCGAAGCTCTGGATGTCTCACGACGCACTGGATGTCATCGGCAGCGCGGTGGCTCGGCTGTCGTTGACTGGCGAAGTTCAACGTTCCTCCTCCGCTGCAACTCTTCAATTAGACCATATGTGCGGTGCATACATAGTACAAACTGCAAACAGGAAATTTCACATAATCAAATCGCGATCGGGTGTATTCGAGAGCTGTTTATGCAACCTCACATGCATGTGTGAGTGGCTTAGGTGTGGACTGGAGTAGTGACATGTGACATGTCCAATGGAACGATGATTGCTGACTGACCGCTGACGTCTGATGAGGCCCTTTGGCAAGGCCGAAACTAGTCACGATCTGCCCGCTCAGTCTGTAACCAGCAGCATCCACGTGCATGTTCTTAACCTCATACTTGAAGATACAATGGAATGAGTCATCGACGCAAATGTTCAAACGGTCTTCCAAAAAACAAAGAAGATACGTGCTCTGATTTACAGGAATTTGCATGGCTCACACACATTGTCGCTGTTGATCATGAGCCAAGCTTTAGCTTTAGAATCAAGTATGTACCACCATATGCATGTTTCCCAGCAGATGATGCCTGGCCAGGCCTCGTGGTACCGGTGGGTGTTCAAAAGCTTGGTCGCAAAGCGATCATTAGCATATGTAGTTTCTATTCATCCAGCAAGCCTATGTATATGGAACTATAAAAACAACTCGGTCATCACGCCAGACCCAACCGGGCATTGGCCACAACTCCCCTACTGGTAGGGACGAAGAGGGGGGACGTGGCGACCAGATCCAACAGTTCAGTACAAGACGTGGGAAGTTCAGCAGCTGGGAAAGAGGACAGGGAGGCCGTGAGCCATACACGAAGAAGGGATCAGTCCGGCAGGCAAATACCACACGCACCATCAGAACGTCGTACGTCAAATGATGATGGCAGGGAACTCAGACATGTGGCCACACGTACAGACGATTCAAGCAGGACGGCAGCGTTAAGAGAGAGCCACAGAGGCAGCGGACTCGCAGTGATGCAAAACCCGCAAGCGCCAGGACGGGGTAAAGGAGGAAAGGGACTGTAGATACCGTGGCAACGTCGCAGCATGCACCACCATCCGGGAGTGCGCCATTAATGACCGCTTGTAAAAAAAATGTAAATGTAAATGTGACACTTACTCGCCATATCCTACAAGGACTTTGACATCTCCGGATAACTGGGACCACGGGCTTGTGCATCAGGGTCCGCCCCAGTGGCCCACAGAATGCCAATGCGCAGGCATTAAAGCGCCAGCAAGCCGGCGTGCAGCATGGGCACGCCACGAGCAGGTGTTCAGTGTGGCGCCAGCGATTGTCAGCAGGGTTATCCGCATAAACGTCGACTGGGAGGTCATATAATCGGGAATTGCACAGCGAACATGAATCGCAGGAGGCATCAGCGCCGTAGGAGAAGCAGTGGGCATGTAGGAGGTGTGACGTCCGCAATGACATACTTGGATGGACGACGGAAGAGACGGCGGCAGCATAGGGCGCACAGAGTGAGTCAGTGAGGACAAGGCCACGAGGGACCGGGTTTCGCATTATGGTGTCGGATCGGCGGCGTCTACGAAGGCGACCAGCAAATGGGAGGTGGCCGTCCGGGCGAGATCCCAGACACACACCCCGTCGTAGGAGTGATGCCCATCGGATGCCTGTGCGAATGACAGCATTGCCAGGGAAGGCGGCAGCCCTGCTCCGATGTGGCGTGCTGTCTCAGAAATGATGCTGTGGCTATGTACCATGGATGTATATAGCTGGGGCATGGATATGTATAGCTAGGCCATGACCGTACAAACAAGCCATGCGTTAACATGCTCCGTGCCTTTGACTCAGGAGTCCGTGCCAATTTTAGAGCAGGTGTTACTCGAACTACAAAGCAACATGGTCACAATGTATGAATGGAACTGCTTTACGGGTACCAGGAGGCAGCCTAGATGGTTACCTGTAGTGCTAGCGATCATTCAAAGTGTCTTGAGCACGTATCCAACTGCAACACTGTATTGCTCATATATCTGGCTTCCGTGTCACAACGTTTATGGATGCCGTGGCCCAACCTCGCCGGCATGCAGGGTGCGCACCCTCGTGTATGTGGCCACATTCGACCACATTCATGCACCCATGGCCACCAGCAAGAGACATCAACTGTCAGACACACCTGCGCGCGGCCAATGCTGGCTTCCAGTAGACATCACAACCGGCGTTTGCGGTGCAGATGTATGGGATCACATAGGCTGTGGCTGCCCGTGTGCGCACCCTGCATCTGCACAACTGGTCTCCCGTCCGTGCATGGTTAAAGTTACGGCTTGAGATAGCACTGCAACAGCTGGTCGATGGGCACACACATACGACCTTGCCCAACGCTGACCTACAATCTATAGGTGACGGTCTGATGATCAATCAGCGCGGTGCACGCATTAAATGGCTCGTGGCCGACCACATCGGCGAGACCAGAATCGCATGCGTCGCGAAAGGCTGTTGCAGTGGTGTCCTGTAGACACCATCGTGCCGGCAACTACATGCGGTAACTACACCAGCAGCGGATGTTACAAGTGCAATGATCGTGAAAGAAGGTATTGGCATGGCACGGATAATGGTTGCTTGACCCTGTTGGTTCCGCGGGAAGTCTGTTTGTCTTGTCGACCAGGATTTGAGCATGACACGGGCAAAGAAGGCAGCCGCTACTGCTGTGTTGAACACATGGAAATTTCAGAAAGGAGACACCGTCATGATTGCTCGAGGCAGGAATAAGGGACGAGTAGCGACGATCACTCAAATTCAGCGTGATGGCAACAGTGCAGCTGGTCGCGGCAGGCCAATCCCAAAACATAAAAGAGAGCGGTGGAAGACGAACCCAAAGGTCTTCTTGGATGGCAAAGCGCATTCGGTATGGGCTGATTAATATGTATGGCGTTTGCATGGACAGGGGATGCACTGCACTATGCTGATTGCTGGTTACACTGGTTCTGAGGTTGATGATCACCTGCTCAGGGACGTCGGATCCTTAGAGGTGGCAGAAGCGTCGACGTTGACAGACCTGTACCTATTTCAAATGTATGCCACGTTGCGCAACGCACCATTGCGGGCAGCAAATCGTCATACAAATGTGTTCGCGTCGAATTCATTCAAGATCAAGTTGATCCCTCCGTTAAGGTGCACTTCCACTTGGCCTCTTCCAATTTGATTCAGTCATGTGTTTCTTCAGTACGGGTGATGGCGTGAGGCACATGTTCTGGATTGCAGCATCGTGTCCTCAAGATCGACCCAGAAACAACAGTACCATCATCATGGACAAAGAAACAGCGACCACCACGTACGATTTCATTTTGTTTGTGTTGTGTGGCCAGAGTGGCGTGCTGGATTTGATCCATTCCGCTGCTTATCTGATGTGGCAACCAGTGTGATCTCATGAAGATGGGTCCTATGCAGCCAGGACGAAAAGGGTGCAAAGCGCCAAATTCATCACTGCAGATGTAGCCCATGAGCGTACATTTTTCCCATCACAGAGGTTTGGAGCACCTGTTTCAGCGAAGTTGCCTCGTGTCTCGCGGCACACGGCAATGTATCACACAGCCACGTCTGCACACTTCTCCTCTTTTGCGTCACAAACCCAGCGGCGCACTCATTCAAGCTCGTGTGATTTCCGTAGCGCACGGCCGACAGGAGTTCGCCACCAGCATAGTGCGGTCAGCATGGAAGGCGTCTGGGACGAGCTGATGAAGTTGCAACATGACACTGGTACAGCGTAGATGCACTGCATCTGATTGAAAATCAAGACCAAGCTGCAGATGTTCGCATTACCATCTTGTAATGGCTATCCTGATCAGCTCGTAATACATAACCGTGTATAGTTGCTCAGAGACGGGCTTTGTAATTCAGTTGAGTTCATATCTGATCTACCAAGGCTGACACGTGGGTCTTGGGCTCACGTGTGTGTTTTATTTTCAAGCTACTGTGCTCGTGGATTGACTGATCTAGTTAAAAGTTTATGTACTGGACAGATCAGTGTCAGCTATGGTGAAGAACCAGGAGGTCGTTGGCTTACTTCCCACGTCGGGTGAGATTGATCCAGCTTGGATAAAGTGCAGCACACAGCAAGCAGGTAGTAGCTCGGTCAATCCATGGAGAATTTGTGGTACAGAAAACTCAGTTTTGCTACTGAGGAGGCATGGCATGAGCATTGTCATGCATCGGCTTCTCTCAATCATGCTGTGAACCGACAGGAGGGTCATGAAGCGCCATAGGTTGGTGAAGTAAAGGAGCAGAGCAAAACTGAGGAGATTCAGAGAGCCATGCTGTTGTCTTCAACGTAGCAGGTCTTTCTAGTTAAGTCAAGCGAGGTGATCTGGCCGCTCGCATATTGCATGTGTTGCGGCAAGGTTGGAGTGGCATGTGGTATGGCCGGAATGCATTTGTAAGGGATGCTTCGGCTCCCATGTACGTAGTTGGTCGAGAAGGGGAAGGGGTAAATCCACAAATGTTTTGAGTAGCAGATGGTTGATGTGGCTCTGAATGAGGTGTATGGCTCGATTGTATATTCCCACACTAGATTGCAGAGGGACGTATCCACTAACAGATTCTTGCCTCTTCATCGCTGTAGGCAAAACTGAATGGAGAAATGATTCACGCCGGCCTAACCTTGCCGACAGGTGCTTCCTGCCTGTTACCGGTACCCTGCTTGTTGCAGGGGACGGAACCCCTCTGCAGGGTCCTGTGCAGATGTACATGCTCTGTCCTGAGTGCACTCTGGTGCGCCTGGCTCATCTGGCCCACCCCGGCCTCCCACCACCTCTTCTAGGCATGCCTTGCACGCCACCCACGTCCCTACCATGCCTCCCGTGGTGTCTCTGAGGATGGGCTCCACCTCTTCACTTCGGAAGCCAGCGCATCTGTGTTTCTCTGGGCTGGTACGGTGTTTTGGGATGTGGCCACTCCTGCGGTACCCGTTGTGCTGGTGCCTGTGTTGCTGCAAGCATATGTGTAACAGTAGCGATCGAAATCCGTGCAGGCGAATTTTGCGGGATTTCCTCATACACGTGGATGGACATCGGGCAGCGTGTTTAACTTGTTGGTGTGGTGCTGAATCTGTGTTGCATGTGCTATGTGGAACAGACTGCAATCCGGAGAGTGAGTGCGCTAGTTAGCAAAACAATAGACGCATAGCTACAGTGCCGCCTACCTTATGCCCTGTTTCGACTTCACGAGATTTGAACAAGCAGGCAGAGCAAAATGGCACCAGGCGTTCATGTTCATGGTCGGTGCTCCGCCCCATGGTGCCCACGGGCATGCATCCACATCTCTGAGCACACAGAGTCGCAGCAGGCCCGCTTCAGATCGAGATGTGCTTCAAAGTTACCATGGGCTGACAACAACGACATTTGATTCCACTGCCTACCCACCTCCACGATGATTATTCTGCAAACTACCGATATACAAGCTCACAACTCGAACTGCGACATGCCGACACAACGGCTTGCATATAGGTCAGACCCTTGCAGCCGTTCGGAACAAGCAAGGCCAGGCCAGGTATCACCTTGCCAGACTTGCTAGATCTTCAGCGCTGACACCAGGCTCTCGCGCGCCGAGACAGACGGTCCCATCGCTTCCATTGACTGCCTCCCTATTCATGGACATCATCATCTAGACTGGTTGAAACACTGAATGAAAGAATTGTCAGGAAGGCTGGTCATAAGTCGAAATGAAGCAGCCACCTACGTGTATGCTGTGCTTCTGTGCATTACCATCATTATGAGCTTGCCCCGGCCGCGTCTACCTTTGCAACAGTTGAGAGCGTGCCTTGAATGTCAGAAAACTTCCGCTGCAGCTTCTCCCACGATAGCCGCTCCTGCTCCAGCTCCGCACGTTTGCGATCCAGCGACCTTTTTGCCTGCACGTGCAACAAGGTCTAACAGCACCTCTCACACATTCTCGTGACGCATTTAGCGGAAGCTCTGCCATTGCCACCACGGCCTAGCCCACTGTTTACTGCCTCACTTTCCCCCATGTGGTGCCTGGCACTGCACAGCTGAGACCTGGTCAGCAACTTGGGATGTACAACAAGCATGTACAGGCTGGCATGTATGGCTCGGCAAACCTTTCAGTGCATCCAACAGAGCTGAGCTAAAACACACAGCCGCAGGCATGACCTGTATTAAAAACTGCTATGCCTTGCCTCATTATCAGCGTCATGACAAGACGGATTTCAGTCCACCCAAACGCAGCACCGTGAAAAATATATCCTTGTCACACGTTTAGAGCTCGCCATGCACTACTTGTGCCGCTGTTTTACATTCTCAAGGCCACACGGCCTCTATTAACGAATGTGGCAGATGTATGCAGGGCAAAGGCTCAATTGCAACCGAGCATGCATGCTCTCAACGGGCGATACAGAGATCAGAGTCATGGCAGCATGATGGTCTGCATGGACGATGCTGGAATCAGTGCTCATGTACCACAGCTACGAGTGCCATGACCGCAAGTCACAGGTGTTGCGGTATGCCTTGCCACAGCCGCTGTCAATGCTGAGGCAGTCTATTGGCACATGACAAACAAAAACCAACGAAGGTATGAGGAATCATGCCAAACCCAGGCAGGCATCGGCCAGAGTACCCCTACCGGTTGGGGGGCGGGCAGGTGCAGGACAAGGGCAGACGGGGGCGCCCTCCCCCCAGGGCATCACACAGGGGCTCCATGCAGACAACGGGAGCAAACGAAACACAAGTCATTTGCCCCACTAGAGTATTGATGAAGCGGCACGCACACGCAGGTGCGGCAGTCAGGAGCGGGACACACCGCGGCCACGTCAAACACGGCGTCCAAGTCGGCCTCGTAAGCCGCCTCCAGCTCCTCCCGCAGCCGCACCGGGAATACGTCGATGACCGGCATGAGGAAGAAGCAGTTGAACTTCATCTCGACTGCCTGCACGAGGTAGTCGCGGATGCCCGCGAAGAGCTGCCGCGCCAGCGCCGCCACAATGTCCTCGCTCACCCCACCCAGCTGCCGGTTCCACAGTGTGCCATCTAGCACGTCCGTGATTGTGTGTGTCAGTATCGCGTTGGAGTGCAGGCTCGCACGCGGGTTGTGGCTCGCCGGCGCGCCGCCACGAGTGGGCGCCGCAATCATCGCCGGCGAGTTCTCATCCCCAGTGTGCATGACCTGAAATGTGCACCCAGGTCAGGGCCAACGCTGCAACCGCTCTCTGTGGAAGAGCCGTACTGCAGCGGCTCGTAGAGCGCTCTGCACTGCTGATTTTCATCTGCTATCCAACGTCGACGCATCCACAAGCATGCCATAGCCTCCAGGAGCCTTCAGTATGAACGCCGTGGAGAGAAGCACCGATTACATGCTTCCCAGGGACTCGATGTTGTTGCCAGTTCGGTCATCCGGGTTGCATTGCTTCCGGACTGTCAGAGATGCAGGTTTACGGCTCGTGCCAGGAACAAGCAAGGTGGCTGCTGCACAAGCACACACGCCCCCCCCCACCCCGTAGCAGGGGCTCGAAGCATCCCCGAAATTCATTCCGTGCACACACCAAGCCACGCACTCAGCCTCGCCTGGTAGGCCAGCAGATACCGGGGGGACAGGGGGCAGGGGCGCACATCGCCGATGATGTGCTTGAGGCCAAAGCCGTTGCGGGTGTGCAGCGACCACGTGATGTAGCGCGTCGTCGACACGAGGTCCTCCTTGCACTTGGCGTGCACCTCCTCCTGCGTCCGCTCCACAAAGTCCACAAACGCAGCTCCGATGCGCTTCAAAAACAGGTCGTGGCCCGTCAGATACCGCCCTGCACCGACCACTACTATCCCGGCCAGTGACACCGCCACGGCCTCGGGCCCTGTACCTCCACTCACCCCGCTGACGCAACGAGTCCGCAGGAGAAGAGTCTGGGTCGCCGGACTGTTTGCGGGCGGGCAGGGGCGCACCATCCTTTTGCAGGAGGTACATGGAGATGGGCAGCATGCGCCGCACGATGTGCGCCAGACGGGATCCCAGCTGCGTCAAGTACGGCTCGAGGGCGTCACGCGCTTTCGCCATGCCGACGACGCACGCCGTGCGGATGACGTTGGCCCCGTCGTGGAAGTCATCCACGCCGCATGCGTTCATGATCTCCTCGCGCTCGATCTCCGGGCACGCCATCGTGCTCACCACTGCCCTGCACTGTCGGCAATATCAGCTCCCCTGCCGCAACCACTTGTTCTCACTTCCAACAACATGAAGCAACGAAACGGAGGGGGCAACTCCGGGCATCTGTGCTGCCAGGCACATGCGTCTCCGGGCCTGGCAGCGCATGTGCCCACAGCCAAGATCGGCGTAGTACGCGGGGAGTGTGCTGAAGGAGCCGCCCTGCTGCCAGAAGCACCGAGCTGAAGGGCATCTGCTGCAGCAGCTCCGTCCAGGCACCTCGACGGTGAAGCCTGGGCTGGGCGGGTGATGGTGGCAAGCAACGGACGGAGCGTGCCTGAACTCTGCCATGGCGCGGTTGTACTGTGCACCTCCGTACAGCCGCAGCGACGCATTTGGCAGGTCTGGCAGTGGTGGCGCCGGCGTGCCAATGGACGACAGCGCAAAGCTGCCGCCCTTGGCGTGCTCGTCCTGCAGGCTTTCACCAAACCGCGCTGCTGGCGCCGTCGTCGTGCCCCTCAGAAGCAGCGACAGCTTTGCCAGAAACTGCTCAACGAACGAGCGGCCCCGCTCCTGCACTCGTGCGCGTCCGTGTGGGAATGGCAAAGTTCCGTGTCGGTGTAGTGCTCAGCGCACAAGCACACACGTGTGTTCCAACCGCGCTCCCAGAGCTGCAGGCAGTCAGGGGATGCTTGCCAGTGAAGACACCGGGCCAGGGCAAGCAGTCACGTGCACGGCCCGTTGGCACGCGGCGTCAGGCCACTCCCATCAAAATGCACATGTGTTCACACGCCCGCGCAGGCACTGCCATTAGCTCTGCATACAGCCATCACCCTCCAGAAGAAACAGCAACACAAAGGAGAGGTTCCGGTGAGACACACCTTAAGATTAGAACGGTTGATATCATTCATTTCGGCCATCACCATCTTGAGCTGCTGGTCCTGCACCGCAGAACCATCCGCATGCGTTGTGCCCGTGCTGCATCCTCCCATGTCTGCCATGGTTGCCCAAACATCGTGCACAGAGAGCAGCGCACAGTCGCTCGAAACTCCTTATCGAGCAGCGCCACAATCGTGGGTACATTCTCCAGGTACCGCTGCCGCAGGAGGTCCTCCAGGAACGAGCGCAGGCGGCTGACACCGCAGCGCGAGCTCTCCAGGTCATCCAGGCTGCGCTGCAGCTTGGCAGACACCAGGTCGCTATCCTGTGCCTCCTGCCGTGCTACAGCCGCCCGGAAGTCATCATTGCTGCAGCGCAATCACAAGCTGTCTGCCACCACTGGCTCGCTGGCAGCGCGTTTGTGCAACACTGTTCGGGCTCCGCGGGTGTTGCCTCCTGGGGGCCCCCATGTGCACCTGGCAGAGTCCGAAACGCAGCAGGGCAACATCTCAGGCGGTCTCGCAGTCACGCGCAACACTGCTGTGACAGAAACATGCATCAGGCAGCATGCGGATGGTCCAGGCGGACGTGGACACAGGAGCCAAGGCAGCATGGTGGTACAAGGGGGGAAAGGGGCACACCCGCGAAAGACAGAGTCTTTCGCACTGCCGACGCGACCGGAGGGCACCGACGTGAAGAACGGCGTGCCGCCGAGCATCTGCGCGCCGCCGAGCTGCGCGGAGGAGGGGTGCAGGAACGCGTCTGCATCCGCGGCCGTCGCAAACTGAGGGATGCGGGTATCGAATTTGGTCGACACGACGACCGTACGCGACAGGGTCGGGTCCACCTATACACGCAGTACTGCCGGCTCAGCAACGACGATGTATCCGGCACTATGAGCTGCACAGCCACGCAAGTGACAAAGCTGGTAGGGAAGGCGGCACAATGGCTGGCTGCAGACTAGGATGCTATTCTGGACAAGTGTAATGGTGCCTCACGCAAACTGGGGATTGAGAGGCTTGTTATGCACCTGGCCACGAGGTGGGGATTCTTCATCACAGGTTCCAGGCTGTCCAGCAAGGTACGATGCCGTACGCATGTAAGCGTGCTACTGCTCAGGACGCACGTGGCAGACATATTCAGGCAGGCATGCCTACACGCGGCATCAGCTGAGTTCGCGAACAAGGCGCGTCCACGTGCCGGGATGATGCGTGCCACATTCAACCAACCCATGGGAAATCTCAAAAATATGTTAGGGTTCATGCAGAACTGGGGCTGGGAAGCGGGGTGCGCAAACCGTGAGAAGCAAGCCTGGGGACGTACTGACATGACGAGGCGGCGGGTGGTCGCGTTGGTCCAGTCGCTGCTGTCCTCGAGGCACAGGATTATGTACTCCGGCCGTGCCATCTTGGCCTTGACCATTGCCTCCACCAGCTGTGACGCCTGCGCCAGGCCCCCCTTCTCGTTGCGCTTGCCACCTGGCGCCGCAGATATTAAGCCTGCAGAAGTGAGGTCTTAGTAGCCGCACGTGTAGAACAGTGATGTGTGGGTCCCCAGATCTGTCGTGGCTGTAGCTGTCGTGGCTGTAGCTACCAAGCGTGTACATGTCGCACATTTCTGGCCAACCATCTAGCCTGGCCCCAGCAAGTGCGCTGAAAGCCTGATGCTCTGATGATTGATTGCACAGGTAGAAGCATTGCTGCAAGCGGCCAGCCAGGCACCCTTGCAGAGGACACAGGGTTGCACGCATCCAGGAGCTGCAGTGGAGAACAGAGACGCACCTGGCGTATCCACGATGGTGAGATTAGGGCAGTACTTGTAGTGGATCTTGACGGTGATATCTTTGTTCTGGAAGCGGGACTCCGTGTTCAGGCGCTGGTTCTCATGCTCAATGTACTCACGGAGCTCCTCAAGAGACATCTCCTGATCCTGGCCGCTATCGTTAACGAGGAAACAGTGCGGCTCTGTGCACGCGCCGTTGTACTTCATGTGTAAAGCGATGGGCCGGCGTGTCTTGGTGCCGCCTCCCACATGGTTGAACTGGAAGCCCATCAGGGCCTCAACTAGAGCTGCAGCAGTACAACCCATATCAATCATTCTCACATGTATGCTTTACCTTGGAGGCTTCATGGCTGCGCAAACTGGCAAATTTTGGTGTCTTCATAGACCATAAGGCGCTGGCCAGCAAGACTGGTTCAAATCGCGCAGTGCAGTGACCCCTGTGGACACACTTATTCTGCGCAGTGACGACACAGTAGAGTGCACACGTTGAGGGCACAAAATTCTAGTCACTGTAGCACTACTGAAGATCCACCAATCAAGTAACACACACCTGATTTGCCGTCCGTTTGATGTCCAACTACCAAAACAGATGGCGCGTCAAACGGCTTTTTGAAAGTCTTCGCCAGGGCATGCAAATCATTATACGCCTCGTAAAGATTCTCATGGCTCCAGGTATCAGAAATTATTGACTCTGATATCGCATGGGTTTGGCCAGAGGTGCCGAAACCATGCGCATTCCTTGGCTTCACTGCCTTGGCAGTGGGTTGCGACCGCACAGGTGACCCATCTTTTCGACCAAAGCTCGACTTCCCACCCAACGCGCTTGCCGACGACACTGTGGTCTCTGGGCCATGTTGCTGCAAGCTGTTGTCAAGGCCAGACAGCACCCGGCCCGTGCCCTGCCTTCGCGCTGTGTACGTTTGGTCCATCGAACAGCGCTTCGCAATTCCAGCAACGAAACTTACGCCAAGCAAAACTAAGAGTGCTGCTGCCTCACTGTCCTGTGGTGTCTCCTACAGAGAGTTCACACGATCAATGATACTGTCACGACACGAGTGCTCAGTCATGCAAGCGGGTGTGCTCCAAGCTTCCAACAATAAGCCAAAATCAAAGCTCAGACATGCGGAGCGTACACATGCTGAAGCGTGCGTTATTGCATGGTTGCTGGGCTTGCGAGAAACTAACATGAAACGATCCTGACACGTGGCAGCCGTGTCTACAAGCACAGTCGCAAGCTGCTTCACACAGAGAAGTGTTTGCTTGTCTGGGTATGTGACCCCCTTGCACACGGATAAAACGGAAGAGAGCAAACCTGAGGTATAGGGTGAGACTTTAGGTCACCCGGCCTTTCAAGAACCGGGATTGCGCTGTGTTGAACAGACATCACCGCAGCCTGACTCAACACATGTTCCGGAACAGCAAGAAAACCATGTCCGGCGGCACGCAAAATAAGATACTCCAACAGCTGTCATCATATCGCAGCCAGTGTACTTCCCAACAGATCGATTCCAAAGGAGATATAGCGAAACGTTGTTTGCCCAGCCGTTACTCTGAACGACCGGGTTAGCAGCTAGGCGTAACACCTACAAAAAACATCAGAATAATATCGTCGATGTAGCCCGTAGTGATGTGTTTAAAATGTGTGTTGAGCGGAGGTGATCGAGTGTGTCATTCGGTGTGGCTTTCGTGCGAACACGAGATTCCGAGGCAAGCACAGCTGCAATTCATGGTAAACGGGGCCATCCCATTGCAGCTTCCGAGAAGTATGGCATTTTGTAAAGCTGGTAAAAAATCCAGGTCACAGCTACATGGCTGCCAATGCAATGGCCATCTCTATCTGCATTTTCCTGGCAGGCGTCTCTCGTGGTGCCATTTGGGGCCTGAGTGCTATTGGCCACGTGGAAGCTTTGGGCTTCACATAGGCCGGTCCCAGCACATGTGACCGATTTCCTGATTCTCTGATACAGATGTCATTCCCTGGCACCTCACGCTATGCAACGGCGGCATGGTCTGGTGTCTCTGCTGATCATGTATCACAGAGAAGGTCCGTATTTTGTTCCCTCCAACCTAGACTGCAGACAGTGGAGAAGCAGAATGGCTGAGGCCACTGAAGGACCAGTCCCTGTGTTTGTTCAGTGAATGTCCAAATCAACCATCAGTATGTTTGCTGACGCCTTGTTACATGCTTCTGATCCATGGGCGGGCAACTCCCGCCTTTGTCATCGTGCCGCACAAATCTGGTAAATCTCTTGTCAGGCATACCTGTTCGTCCACTTTCAGCGCCTCAACCCATTGCAACGTTGGATGTTGAAGGAGTCAGGTCTTATTACAGACCTGTAATACTAGAAATGCAGCTTTGTATGAGGCGAAATCACGTCTACATATCGTGCCGACAGTGCCTGTGCCTCTGCAATTTTCGTCTCCTTGCACTTGGACTTCCCATGGGATGGCGACTTCAGTTCCCAACTCTGGTTCCAACCAATCTCCATGGAGCTGGTCACAGGCTTGTCATGTCTATCTTGAGGCGACGCCGCCAGTCGTGCATGCTTGAACCTTCAAACGCAGGATATTCCATTCCTTTGATTAAGATTTTATTACTGCATGGGCAAACACCAATGCCTGCATAACCACACCGTTGATGATCCCAGTCTTTAAAGCTCTGAGTGCTCCAGCCTTTCGGTGTGGTGTGTCTCGAGAGTTCGTTGTAGTATGTTTCGGCGAGATTGGCAGAGTATGAAATCAAACTGCAGTCAGGGAGCTTGCATGATGTATGCGCCCGTTCAGTGCATGTTCGCTGACCCGAGAGAGGATCATAACGCAGGCCAAAGTCCATTGTGCCATCTTCACATTTTTCAAAAGCTCCATGCCCTGCCATGTCTACCTACTAGACTGCGACACTGGGGGAACGCCGGGGCCTGATGAAAATGGAGCCCTGGCGAGTCTGGCTGCATGCTGACAACGCCAACGTGCAGTGAGCAGATGCTGACACACATTTATGGCGAGATCCCGCAGGCCTGTGTCCCCAACTCGCTGCAGATGGCCGTGCGTTGCGGATGACAATGAGTGCATTCGATCCTGAACTCACCCATGCATCGCGCGTCAAGGCATGCAAGGACCGAATGTGCAGCGGCGAAGGGAATAGGCGGTTCAGGAGGGTGCATGGTCAAACAAGTGTTGTCCTTACGAATTGTGCGTCAACTCATGCATATCTGAAGGCTGGCTGGATGCTGCTACCTACGGATGGGAAGTACCCGTGGGCATCTGTGCGAATGGATGAACCACCTGACCCCATGGAATCTCCTTGTGCACATCCCTGGCAATGATGGCTGTAGGTTGAGCGATTTTGGCTTTTCCTCTGTGTGCAATTCACAGGATCCGCAGCATCGCTCTTGTTTCGTGGGTATCAATGCAGGCAACAAAATCAGCACAGGCACATTTCTAGCGTAATATCAGCCGGGCCCCGTTCCGTTCTTCGGTTGTGTATCCTACTCAATTGACGACTGCGAAACTCTCCGCATATGCGCCTTTCGTATGGCCTATGCCTTGAGCAGGTGTGTTGCAGCTTCACTCCACGCGGCGAGACATGCTCGTTATTCAAGCCGTCAGCAGGGCTCAGAAAGCAAATAGCTTAGATACCCTTTGCCGATGTGTACGTGCAGGAAAGTAATTGACATGTGCGCAGTGCTGGTTGGCTGGCTTTCGGGATGCATTGCCGTCTTCAGGCGACTTAAGCTGTACTTGACACACAAAGTCGTGATTGCTTTCGCCAAGATGCAAGGATATATTTCTAGACCTCTGAGATCAGGTGCGGATCGTCAGAACTCGCCTTCCTCACATGCAGCGCTGTCCACCGTGGTTTGACATCACCGTGCACACATCACCTTTGGCTGCACAAACCCCAGAAATGCAATCATGATGTAATTCAGCAACTAAAATGCATACATTTCTTGCCTAACACAAAATTCAATGCATCCTGAAAAGCTTCTCGATCAGAGCATGGCAAGATGAAAGCTGATGCATCACCAGGACTTGGCGAGCTTGTCATAAAGTCTGAAAGTACTCTCATATTGACAATCTATGTGTCTAGGTCATTGTTCATCGTGTTTATGCTTGATCCAACATTCAGTCATGTGCAGTCCCAATAAGGTTGGAAGCGATTCGTTGTAATCACCATCTGATTGATATTTTCAAGTCAGACCTGGCTGGATATCTTCGCCAACACGGATTTAACCCAGCCTGGTGTGACGTTGAGCAAACGCTGCATCCAGAGCTGGACCGTTTGTTCACAGTGGCACTGTACCGCCCTGCGGAGAGAGTCAGCTCAGCTGATGTGATCAAGTCCTTGCGGCAAATAAAAATCGTCCCAGGTGCTGTATCCCCTTGGTTGCAGTACTCACGTAATAGGCAGTTTGTATGCACACCTTGACATTGTAGACACTGTACATGTGGTTTGCACGTCCGTCCAAGTGTTCACATGCTCATCTGTGATAAGACAATGCTTGCTGCTTCACGTTTGGTGGCATTAACTGCGCTCTGTCTGCTCATCTGCACCTAGTCGTCGTGCCAAGTAGTGGCAAGCCAAGCAAAGCATGGTGGCTCATTTTACTCCCGGCGCAGGACAAAGGTGCAGGACACCCCATGTAACAGACAATTTCAATTCCATATGGGGGTCCGGTGGGGTCTCGGCCAGGAGACATCTCAATGGATGCCTATGCTCATGCATCAAGCTCATGGCATGCAGAAATCTTGCAGAAATGCATACACCACGGTTTAGGTTCAGCCTTGTACGTGCAGAGTCTCGAGCAATAGTTTGCTTTGTCCTTCATCACGACCCAAACGATGCAGACAGTCCGGAAGGCTCGCATTGTAAGACTAGCGAGGCAGATTACAGGAAACTGCAGCAGCATGGGAGTGTCAAGCGGACTGTGGACTACTTTTTCAATGCCAACACCGGCAAGGTTGTGAAGGTGTGATCGCGTCAACAGGCATCTGCAGGTGTACACGATACCATGCTTGTGCCTGCTGCGGGATCTTGTCTGTGTCTTCCATGCCATCCAATCTAGCTTGTGTAGAAATCCTGCCTGCAAATCTTTGTATCGAAATCTTGTCAAGCAAGAATCAGCGGGTGCTTTGCGAACAGTGCTTGTTGAGTGCACCAAAAAGGGACAGGCACAACATGTCACAGAATTTTGACGGCCATGAAGCATGTAGCGGAGCTTCAATGCAAGCACGATGAAGACATTTTTGGAACTGTGTGAGGCAGGCGGATGCAACTCCCCGTGTTCAAATGTCAACGCAGACAATGATGAACCACTGCTCCATCAAGTCATACCTGACGATGGCGCTGAGAACCCCTGATGACAATTGCACCTGTGGAACTTAAAACAATGATGTAGCAGATTCACTGTCACCCAATGCACGTCACCTGGCATATGTCATGCCACGCATGCTAAAAAGCGTCTTTCCACAGCCATCATGTGGAATTCTCCAACAGATTCAAGCAGCCCTGGGGGAGTGTCGTGATTTGGATGCAAGGCAAGGAATCTCCTGCCAGTGTGGAGCATCGTGTGACCATGTTGGCATCAACAATGGCTGTGAAGTGGCATCTGGAATGAATGTAGTTAGGTATGCTGCTGCTTGGGCATGGTCCACCATGGTGTAAGAGGTAGCCGGCACAAGTCTGCTGACAGGACTACAGTTGTCGCAGGACAACTGGTGCATTATGACCGGCGTTTGCGGTGTGCAGGCAGATGTGTGGCTGACGCCTTGTATATATGGGTTACAGCATGCCTTTACAAGGCGCTGATGGATTTTCCCCAGGAGGATCAAGTTTGAATTGTGCAGAACTTTTGGCACTTTCTTATCTAGAATGAAAACTAAGGTCCCAGCTTCCTGGAATGGACCCTCCTGTTGGATTTATGTCTAACAGTCCAGAATCAGCAGCCCGGCCACCCTGGTTTGAGAGCCCTCGATCTTCATCCTAACTTCTGATCAAATCGATGTGACGGCAATTAGTTCCAGATTGCGCCCATTTCACGGAAGTGCTTGCCAGCGAGAATTGCCATGCCCTTGTAGTCATGGATTGTCATGCTCATATGAATACAGAGACGATCAGCTACCTGTTGATGGTCATCCTACATGTGGCTGTGTCACATTATTCACCCGCCCGTCCAGAACACGTGGCTCCAGCTGCCACCTGCAATATCTTCCGCCCAAATCCGCTTCCATTTCAGCAGATCATCAAATGCTTACCAGCTCAGTCGCGACCATTCCATAAAAATCATGCCGCAAAGATGCCGCAAGATGGTTTATGTAAAAGTCATATGGTGTCGTCCAGCAGATGACAATCATCTTGCGATATCGGACTTGTACATGTGACCAGATGTCTGGTTCCAACACCCGGCCCGTAACTGCCTGCTTGACTGTTATTCGAAGGGATATCAACTTGGTGCCATTCCCAGCCTGTTCGACCTGGTGCCATCATGTGCTTGCTCTGCATGTATGTCACCGTAGAGAATTGAACTGCCCGATTGCGATTCGTCACCCAATCCAGATGGCATACTTTGAGTGATGCACTGGATGGAACAGATGGCAGTCTACACATATGCAAAAATCCTGACGTTAAGGTTACAGTGACCATCACCTGGCAATTGGGTGTGTTTCCTACACAGCACATGTAATTCACCATCACATGTGGCATGTTGCATGCACACATTATAATAACCGTGTTCCATCTGCTTGGCTGACGACCAGATGCTATTTGCCACAGGCTATTCAACAGTCATTCTGAAACATATTGAAATGGCTAGTGGATAACAACAACTGGTTCCATGTGCTGCGACTATCAGCATACGATTTGATGTAGCTATGCCAAAAACCAAAGGTTCAGAGCAGTGAGTATGCTTCAGAGATGTTTTGTGGTTCAGGACACTGTTGCACAGAGCTGCCCTTGCGAAGCCGTCGTACAGCTACTACACCAAGTGCACTTCGGAAGGAACTTCAGTCCATTGTACATCTACAGTTGGTTCAGTCAGAGTGTCAAAGCCATCCCCATCGGCTGCTGGAACCACTCTAGCTTGGTCTCCAGCACTACGTGCAGCACGGAGGGCAGCTTGAATAGGTAGCAGCGCCAAGTAGCCCAACGGCCAGTTGTCCTGTGGCCGGTAGTCCCTCACCATGTTGACCACAGGATACACCTGAATAACAGGCGCTTGGAGTTCAGACACTGCATACAGGCTGGCCCGAGTGGGCAATGAGTGCCAACCTGAAGAGACAGCACTCAATGCATGCCATCAGCGGCAGAGCTACAGTGATGACGTGCACAGCCTGAACAGGAGCAGCAGCACGGCCATAACTATCGCCCGAGTGTGACAGGCTGAGAGTCATTGCAGTGGTGCCCACCTGATTTTCTGGGAGGCCCACGTATTTTGAGACCAGCTCCCGCAATCGGTAGATTTCCCAGCTATGGCGCACAGAACAAACATCTGCCTTGATACTTCGGTGCACAAGATCTGCCTTCGTCAAGATACAAATCATCCGCATCCCTTGATGCGCCAGGCTCTCATGCAAGTGTTTCAGCATCTGCAGCAAATGCGTGCTCATGATGTTCACCACTACCACATACAGTGGCTTGATTAATGCACACAAGCATGCGTGCAACATCTTAAGAGCATGTGCAGTGGATGCCGTTTCTTATAAGAGAGAATGCACATTGTTCCCGCCCTCAGGCGCTGTGCAGACACCCAGTCCAACAGTTGTGACATACAGTATGCTTGCCACACAGGATAGGATGGACCATGTCAGCAGTCCCTGCCTTACTGTGGTCAATGTTGACTGTACCTAATTCTTCGTCACGCTGAAGAGGTAGACTCGTGTTGTGTTGCATACTGCCTACTTACAAGCCGGACAGGTCAATGGCACAACTGAACGGTTGAGATATCTGGACTCAGACTGTTCCAGTGGAGACATACCTTGAGATGCATGGCCACGTCACCAGCACTGGGGACTTCAAGTGCCTCGTGATGGCCTTTGTGAGGATGAGCTGTCCTCGCCTCATGCCAGATGGCTTTGCCACTCAAGACAACAACGAGGCACCCCACCTTCAGTGCTTGTAGAGGTGTCAGTACTGTCTCACGGAGATGCTGCTCATATACCTCCAATGGCATGTGCTCATTGTCGTCGTCTGGCAGGCAGTGAAGTTTGAATCTTTGCACCTGTTTCTGCACACAGGTGCCAACAACTTGACAATCGTCAGACACGGAAGCACACGCAGCCACACATGTCGAAAAATATCAAATGCTACGGCAGAGCTGAATGGAGGCTCACATCGAACATATCACCGGCCGTGTCGATCCATTTCCACGCAGCATGCTTGTCTTTGATGATCAGAGTGTGGCTGGTAAGGCCTGGTGTCAAGGACCTGCTGCCGATTCCCGCAGCAGCCTGAAGTGTAAATGCATTCCCTGTGTATGATGCAACTGTATTCAGCAGCGAGGACTTTCCAACGCCGACTGGGCCGACTGTGGCCACTGAAGTACTGGTAAACGTCGCGATATCTTCAGCGACACGAAAAACCTGCAGCATGAAGCACAAGAAGTATGCAAAAATGTTGTATACGAGCGTAGAGCACCAGCGCTGCTATATGCGACGAAGTGTGGGACGAGATAGCGTGAACAACGGGCGATCATGTACTAGCTCAGTCCAAACACGTAAAAACTTTTCCCCAAGATATACAAACTTCAATTAATGAATGGCAATACATTGTTGTCAGTGAGCCAGGCTACGTCGATGGGCGATGCTCCAGAACAGGCTGTCTACAGCATCATTACCTCCGCATTGCCGCCAGCCAAGTCTGGACCCGAAGTTGGCGGTCGGGATTGCAAAATTCCCATTCTAAGTTGTCTATAGCAAAGGTTTGGGACGAATGCGTGCAACGCCGGAGATAGAGGTCACCTGACAGTGTGTGACAGTGCACGAATAAAATGATCGCTGACGCATTTCTAGGCGAACCACCGCATAAGCACGATGCTGGCTGGATACAAGCAATCCAGCTTGCTCCGTGAAGTGCCTAATGCCACCTGCTTTGTGAGCACGCTCACTGTAGGCGTCGAAGCTGCATGCTTCGTACATGCGCGACAATCCATGTCAGCCAGCGTGGTTACGTACGTGTGGCGTGGGTGGGACGCGGGATCAAACGTTCCACGCTGACGGCACGTTTTTGGAACATGGTTGGAGTACGGCTGCCCGATGAATCCGCTGATATGGCACCTTGATAGTGGGAACGCTGTAATGGCATGTTGTAACCCTCCCAATATGTCTTCACGACGTTCATCGGGCCGGCGCCAGTACTATAGCAAGTGCTTACGTGTCCAACTTGGAACACCCCTCAGGCTGTGCATGGATTGCGACGTAACCGCGCGTCACGCGTTCACAGAGGAAGGGAGAACCGGCGTGGCAGCGTCAAGGGGGGCAGAGCCAGAACCAACTCTGTTTTTATCCAACATGTCACAAGATCTAGATCCTCCTGTGCCCCAGATCTTGCATGCTGCCCCATGCTGGTCAGCAGCGCATAGTTTGCTAGCGATATCAGCAGACTACCCATTTGATTAAACCTTTCTGCAGAGAGTGTAAGGTCGCACAGCACTCGTTTCAGACTGCACTGACCAACTTTCTGGTCACCTGTGTCTCCCACAGAGCTCAGATTGTCTGTCACAGATTGTCTGTCACTCTCCAGGCGGACATAGTGCAGGACATAGTGCAGTCGGCACAAGTCTCCGCGAACTGGCGATAGCCCACTGCAACAAGCACAGCCAATCTGTCAACTGTCTGGATGCCTCCTGGAAGGCACCCTGCTACCCACAACAGTGACATGGTCAGATTGATCCAAAACGGCACAGCTCCTACTGTTTCATACAACAGGGCTGCCGTGGCTCTGCCAGACGCTGGCATGTGTCTGCCATGGCCACTCCCTGAACAGCGACGAGTCAACCATATGCCGGGTTCACCATGTTGATGAGGTCACGGATGTAGAAAATGTGACCGATACCTGGTCATGGACAGTCCCTGAGGTTGCATGCATTCTTACCTCTCCGGTGATGTTGCCATACATCTGCGTCAAAACTTGTCTCCGCATAGACACCGCATGTGCATTCTAGGACCAGACTTCATCAGGTTTACCGCGAGTGCACTGAAGCTTGAACATGGTGGATTCTCGAAATATGATGGGCACTACTGTAGCGTTGGAATTGGACGTCTCCGAATGTGAAAACATGGATCACTCAGCAAGCATCCGGAGACAAGTGATATGTGCCCAAGGGTCGCACCCATGGCTTCAGCTCTGACATACGCACAACACGCGATATTGATGTGCACAAAAACACTCCCAGTGCTGGTTGGAGCTGAAGGCCCTCGTTGTAAACAGCGAGGTGGGTCAGGACAACGGCAGTGTAATGTTGCAGTTGCCAGTGTACACGAAATCATTCAACTCTTGGGCATTTCTTGGGCATGGGTAAGCAGGGTAGACCTCAGGGATTCATACGTACGCGTACACAAAGCTTTGTCATCGTTTAATGTGATTCTCACCAAGCGTCGCTTCGAAATACGAGTCCAGATCTGTGCCCTGGACCGAACTAAAATCTATGTATCTGAATCCGCGGCTGACGACAGCAGCATGGAAGACCTGAATCGCCGATGTCTAGATTTGCTCAAGACAGGCTTGCGCCATGCTGGCAGGGTATTTTTCGACACTGCATCGCGGCGTAGCAGTAACACAATCATCGATGAAACGTTTCGGGCGTGGCGGCAGTCCCGATCGCATGCCGGGAGGGCAACACAAAGTCACAATGAGAAACCAGCTGGGAAACAGCTTGGGAAACAAGGCGAGCACAAGCAGAGCTGTCCTGTGGATCCATGCCTGGCTGAAACACCTGAAATCCGGCAGGCTGGCGATTCTGGCTATCAGCTCCCGCCCCCTTCATGCACACCGTTTCCTGCCGAAGCTGATGTGCGCACCCCAGCCGTCCCGAGTGTCTACAGGTACCACGCGTTTCACAGATCAACACTGCACGGCACCGGTTGAGATTGACGCAAAGCACAGCCATGGGCGGGCCAGCGTCAAAGGATATCATGTGTATTAACGATCTTATGTGGCGGTAGTCGTGACTACTTGAGCAGGTAGAGTGTGAATACGCATCTTGCCATTGTGATCTGCCCACCTCATGTATTGGGACCTCAAGCGGAACACACTTCCGAGCCTGCACAGGTGCACACAGCCAAACTACTGAGAAGGCTCCTGCACTGCTATCATAAGGCTCAGGACGCCAAACATTTGCTGGCTGCATGTCCATCCTGCAACCTGTAGGCAACGTATGCCCTGCATTCCGGCCAGGGGACCACTTTCTCTGCAATACCAGTGCAGCACCACGGCCTGCTAGTGCATGCTTCTCCTGCCCTGATTGTGAACCCATGGTTTTTGGTTTGTCACGCATTGTGTGTTCGCTGACAGAGCAGTAATGCACAAAACAGCAACTTTGTAATTTCCCCGCATGAGGCAAGCTGACCGGATGGCCAGTATCACGTACGTCACACTATTGAAGCTTGCAACGTCACACGATGCCGCAGCAGGTAACTGTCAGATCGCACTTTTATCTAGGAAGATGCCCCACACAGCCGGCATCGTTTGTCGAGTCTGACCCCACAAGCAAGCAGCAACACACATGCGACAGAAGAACGCATGGAGGTTTGCGCTGGAAGGAGACTCGGCTGCAACCCTACAGCTTCTGCTTCTGTATGCAGGTCAGTGTGTTGCGACACTCCATCAGCAACCACAACGCTGCCCGTGTTGCCATAATCGGCGTGAAAGCCTGCGGCAAGAGCTCCTTTATTAACTCTGTCGCGTCTAGCCTTGCTACAGACCTGGTGCAACTGGCTAGTGCAGGAGAAGCTGGCACCTGCTTCACTCGGAGCACGAGGGTGCACACACCTCACTGCGATGGCAGGCCAGTGCAGTGGCGCCTGGTGGACGTTCCCAGGGATGTGATGCAGGCGTGTCTCCGCTGCTGTGACGTGCCTGGACCGCACTTGGCCACACGCGCGCGCTGCCCAACCATAGTTGCGGCCACACAGTGCTGTTGAACTCAAGCTCGTCCCCGTTTTCATGACGGTGGATGCCCTTGGTTGCCGGTTCAGACCATTGAACCACATGGTCTTGCAGAAGTTGGTAAGCGTGCAGAAGAGCTTTGACCAGCAGACTGTCACCCATGCACAGTATGTGAAGATGATGCTGAAGCATCTCGAGTTCCTGGATCGTCCGCTTGGCCCGAACTGCGGCACGAAGGCCACGAACCGGTTTAGGCCGATCACGGCTCTAGCAAGCTGCTGGCAACGTCGCCCTGCAGCCTCCTCAGTGCCTGCACTGGAATGCCACCGTGCACGTGTTGGCTGCATTATCATGGCCATTGATGGGGTCGAGCTGTGTACTGTAGCCAAGGCCACGCAGCCAGAGCACAAGCACAAGGCAGAGTCTTCACGGGGCCTGTCAGATGTGGCCGTACAGCTGCAGGTCCGTCCGCAGTTGTGTCTCGAGCCCGTGTCCATGCGACCACGATTGCTGGCGCATGCAGCATAGTGTCGGCAATGCCATACAAACACATATGGCTGTTGACTGCAGCCACAGTGATGGCTGCGCCACAAGTCATCAGAGTGTAGTCCAAGACTGAGAATCCTGAACACCGTGGATCCAGGAATCATGGCAGTGCTGCCAGTGTGATGTGTGTCCATCGAGTCAGTGCATCGACACCTGACAACATGCTCCTGCTAGTGTAGTGCATGGTGTGACACAGATCTGGACTGCGCATGCTTGAAAGCTCCTGTGGCGGCTATTCTGCTGCCTTGCAATTGAAGTCGCCGTCTGGATGGTGTAGTGGGGCCCTTTCATCACTGCCGGAACAAGGCCACATGCGATTGCTACTGGCTGGTGCTGCTCTATGAGGAAACGCTCACTGCCCACAAACGCGATGCCACTGTAACCAGTCTAGTTGATCTGTTGTCGACAGTCTTGTTTGCACTGCGTACGTGTTCAGGCTGGACGGTTCAGCTTCAGTGGCTGCAGGTGGCTCGGGCTCTGCATGTTGAGCTGGCAAACCTGCCTCGGCCAGTGCGAATGGCTTTTCTTCTAACTAAGATGGATCTGGTTGACGCCAGGGTTGCACAGTGCAGCGGGGCAATGCACTCCAGCTTGCAGGTGAACATGCTGCAAGAGTTTGTTGCAACGTCGATTGGTGTGCCGAGAAATATGGTGCGACGATCTGGTGCCGTTGTTCTTCAAGGCCATCCTACCGTACAGGAGTCTTGCGTGCGTGCTACAAAGGCTTTGCACAATGACAACAGGTCTGCCTTTAAAGACATTTGCATCCAGCATCCAAACTTGAACTGATTCAGGTGTGACTTGGTCCTGCTGCAGCACACACACACTGCGACGGCACCACGAGTCACACCAGCAGTTTATGCAGGTGTTCCCCGTTGTCAACATGGTCAACGTACACCACCCCCACGATGATCTATTTGCAGCGCAGCAGAGTCTCCGATGCATCAAGTTCTGCATCACATCTGCTGCTGCGGCCTGTGCAGAACACAGCGAACACGAAGCTCCTTCAAGCCAGGCTTTGGATGCTGATGTGAACGGCACGGCGTGGTGAGCAAGCACATGTATGCAATGGTAGCCTGGGTCAATTAGCGGATTCCAGGTGTCCTGTATATATATATATGATACCTCGATGCGGCTTCAAATGTCCAAGTTCATGTCGTTAAGCGTAGGTTTTGTTGAGATGTGGAGCACTGTAAACCATCACACACTGTTGGCAGAACATACAGGAGCGTTTTAAACAGAAACACAAAACACCTCGGGTGTCACGCCAAATGTTACCAACCGGGCATCGGCCGCAGCACCTTGGTATCTACACACCATGTTGCAGCCTCCTGGATGGACGCACCTACCATGTGCTCAACACGTACATGCGTTTGTCAGCCGGGCTGAGACTGAGCTTGAGCAGGCATGAGTTCTGTTGCATGGATGCGACCTTGACAGTGCGACTGAAGTTGAAATCTGTGAGGTAAGCAGGACTGTATCGGGAGACACACTGACCAGCCTGATGATGATAAACGTGCGTTTTGAGGCAGAGCGGAAATGTACTCGCCATGTCTTGGTTTCCTTTTCTGTGCCAACAACCCGAGTTCCACATCATGAAATCCACATCACGGAATGACCGCCGTTCGAATTCCAAAACGTCTGTGCAACCCCCGAGTGGAAGCAAGCATCAGACTTTTTCCATTGTCCAGTGGTCGGAGGACGCTATAAAAGCTGACCCCTTCTTCGGAAGGTCTTGGGTTCGATTCCGCGTGCCCCC
>JAUMHO010000013.1:1365437-1390748 GCA_032360965.1 Ulva armoricana
ACTATTTAAGTACGGCGAAGTGAAAGATCAAGTTTCAAGTATGTACCTTGTTGCAATTGAGGATCCGGAGGCACGCTTGGTATGAGACGGACGTGTGATATTTCTGTGCGGCCGGATGAGCATTATTTATGGGCTGTGTACTGTCTTGCGATCGCGGACAGCGGCATGAACGCGCCGCATAGCGTTTCACGTCCGCCTGTGAGTTCGGAGTGCGGCTGGAATGGGCGTCATCGCGATGACGTACATGCCGCAGCTGCGCGACAGATCGCTCGTCCATGCGGCTGAATAGCAATGAGAGCGCATTTACAGCTACGTCATGTCAAGCGTGAATTCTTATTCAAGGAGGATTATTAGCCGTACGACATAGTGCATTGGTGCCGTTGTTCCAGTAGAACCCAACTTCAGTGTTCGAAGTGTTGGTCCACGGTCGACATGGGCCATCTCCAAAGCCTAAAATTTCACGAACAGTTCACACGAGTGAACCGTGTCAGGCAACATTTTCGAGTGCCGATTCTGCGCGTTTGCGCATGTTGTGCTTGTACTTGTTTAGCGCGACCTCTCTGGGCGATGCGATGGGCCTTTGGTCCATTCGGTTGTGTCTCTCTCGCATAGGTAAAGCTGTCAGTTTCACCGCCCATGGGGACCATCTCACAGATCACGCTCGTCTCACAGATCACGCACAGCCCGCTACCACTGGTTTGCTTATGCCTCTAGAGGTATTTACCTTCTGACATCTAAGACTCGACCTACGTTAAACATGAAACTGTCCTGCATGATTGCTAGCACGGATCCTGATTGTGGTTCGAAGACAACCATGCCCATGCTTATTCACACCTGGCTCGGGAAGTGTTGATGTCACAGACCCACGCGCTCAAGGCTTACACCAAAACTCGCAGCAGGAATACTCCCCATCACTGTTGTACCTGGGCAGGAATGGCAGCTCTAAAGATGCAACCCAGGCATGCCAAGGAATTGTGGCTGTCACAAAACTCTGCGCAGTAACCTGCATGTTAACTGCCTGATCTGCTTACACTGCTATCAACCTCACTGGTTTACAACTGTGCAAGACGGTCCGCTCTCTCAAGTCAGCAAATGAACTCGCAACATGAACTAGATGCTGTGAACTGAGGACCAAGAGTTGCCCAGTGCACGGAGCCACTTGATTTGCAGTGAAAATCATGGCACCGGGAGTAATGGCCACCGCATGCGTTGCAGCTGCGGAGCACGGTGCCTCCAAACCCGCGGCGATGCCAAGTGACCAAAACAGTTAGCAGCCCAACCCCCCAACAATCGTCCGTAATTCAATTCCTGAGCGAAACCCCACTCACACCCCTGATGCCGTTGCCGTGCGGCGTATCCCCACAGATCTCTCGCTCTTTCCTGCCTGGCACCCGCGTGCCTTTCAGGGTGTCCCGTCCTCGCATGCCAGCATCAAATCGCATTCTCTAGGGGCTTGAGATTCACCCTCTGGCGTTCAGCACAGGCAGGCGGCGATGTGGATGCAGAGGTTCGTGGGCAATGCGGGGCTGTTCCGGACTTTGCACAGCAGCACAACACGGGCTGCGGCACTCTGACGCTTCCCAGGGTGCGCATCTGTGGTGCAAGCTACTTCTGGCTGGCACTTGCGTTACAGGACTGCGCAAGCATGCATGGCATGCACATTCTCATGCCGCATGGCGTGGGTTATCATTTCCGACTCATTCACTTGAGATGTGCTGCTACCTCCATCGGTGACTGCCGTGCCTACATACAAAGACTTCTCGTAGTGCTAAAACAAACACGGCAGGCTGTCCTGCACACTCACCACTGACCTTCGGGCTGCGGGTGGATCATACAGTCGAAAAACGGGAAAACTGCCGTGAGTAGATACCTGATGTGTGTGACCAAAAACGCGCACGCCACTCCAGTGGCTGCGCTGCAACCGGCGCCAATCACAGCAGACCGGTGCCTGTGACTCTATCCTAGATACAATGAACGGTGTACTCAAGCAGCAACCCTGGCGCTGGCAGCCGGCCCTTCCACGGCCGTGGCAGTTCTGCAGCCTGATTCGGGGCCTCCACGTCCCCCTCACCTGTGCGTCCTGGGAAGCCCGCAACTCATGACTGCCCACGGTGCGCCCTCCTCGCCCACAACCCCGTCAGGCGCTGCGTATCCTGCGACATTGTCTGCGCCCCCGCTGTGCCGTACTGCACGCCGCGCGGCACTGCCCCCGGCGCCGGCGATGTCGCCTGCGCTGCCACCGGCGCGGGTGCGGCCACGGCCGCAGCCGCAGCGCTGGCGCCGCGCAGCGGCGGCGCTGTTGTCTGCAGCTCGCCGCGCTTGGAGTCGAACAGCCGCAGCTGCGCACCACGCCGCGACTCGAGCAGCAGCTCGCTGCTGAACAGCAGCAGCGCCTGCAGGCTGTCCACGATCTGCGTGATCGCAAGGACAAAGGTGAGCACAAACAGCGCGAGGCTCACGGCGGTGTCCCCCGCGTAGTACCCCGCGTCCACGATGGTGATCGACCACCGCTGGTACGGTGCCGCGTACAGCGCGACCTGCACGACGACGACCGCGGCCGTGACGTTGGCAAACGCGAGGAGCACGATGTCGGTGAAGCCGGCTGACGCGGAGTCGCCAAAGACGACGAGGTAGAGCACGAGCATCGTGGTGAGAAAGACGCCGGAGAGGAGCGAGATGTAACGCCGCACGTTGGCGCCCTGCGAGCGCACGAGGTACGCGACAAACACCATCCCCGCGATGACGGCCAGCACCAGCTCGAAGATGACGACTCCCGTCACCTGCAGCCGCCACTGCCACGTCACGCGCCGCGCCCATCAGCCACCCCACCATCTCTGCCCCGTCTCCCAACGAAACCAAGGCGGTGAGCGCGGCAACGGTCCGCACTACATCTGCACAATGTGCTTGCGGCGGGGGTTGTCATGCACATGGCGGGAGGCAAACAGATCGCCACAGGGCCCGGCTGCCGCGGTGGAGGGGGCTCCTTCCAGCCGCTGTGGGAGGGGGCCACCGCACCTTGCGCCGGACGGAGCCGTCCACCTCGACCCTCCGATCCTCCCCGGTCTCCTCGTCAGTCTCAAATTCGTACTCCGGCCGCACGATCCTCTCGCCGAGGGCCACGAGGATAACGACGTTGAGCAGCTGCATGAGCACGCCGGCCAGCCGGTTCCAGCCGTGGTCCGTCTGCTTGCCCTCGATATTCCGCGCCTTCTCCATCTGTGACTGGTGGAACAGCGTCCTGCACACACGCGCCGCGCGATTCTTTCCGGCAGCCGCGGCAGCAGCCACCGCAGCGCCGCAGGCTGTCGTGAGGCACGCCTCCTCGCACATTTACACGTCTCAGCACAGCACACAGCACAGCGCACAGGCGCGAATGCGTGGCGCTGCGGCGTGGGGACGGCGCCGGAGGCGGACGCACCAGCTCTGCCCGGTGCCGGAATCCGTGGAGCCCATCATCCAGCGCCGCCACGACTCAAAGTCCAGGCGCACGGTGTCAACGCGGAACGTGGCGGGGTTGAACCACAGCGGCGAGAAGGTGAGGCTGACGGCGACGAGCCACGTGCCCCACGTGCTTGCGGCGTAGTTCTTGATGTCGAGGAACGCGAGCATCACCGCGAGCAGGCCGAGCTGGAAGCCGAGGTACATGTGGGAGCGGCCAAAGGAGGTGAACGTCTTGATGTACGGGGTGTGCACGAGGTCAAAGCCGCGGCCGGTCGCGATGTACTTGGCGCCGCCGTAGTACACGATCTGCGTGAAGTAGTACGCCGACGTCTGCTGCCTGAAGATGAAGAACATGAGCGCCCCGGCGATCATCTGGCGAGCGATCGCCATCGTGCCCTGCACCGCCCACGCCGACTGTCAGGCCGCTGGGGCGTACCCGGCAAGCGGTGGTGGCGCCTGTGGCCGCACATCGTCTGCACCCGGCCGGCCCCGACTGCCGCGAGCGGCCAGAACAGCGCGGGGAGGGCCTGATTCTGTTTTTGGAACAGTAGTGGCCAACCGCGGTGGATTGGAACCTGACACTCGTGCGACGGGGACACGTGATGCTGGCACCGCAACGAGTGGGTCGGGGGAACGGGTGGCACGTACTAGCCCTAGCGCTGCGGCTGTATCACGCGTAGCTGTAACAGCGGTGGTGGTGCGTAGAGGGGGGGGATACCTCGAGGAATCCGGTCTCGAGGCAGAGCTCGCCCCAGAGGGGGATGACGGAAAGGAGGCCGAGCTGGAAGAGCTGCACGGTGTTGATGGTGCTGATGACGACGGCGTCCTCGGTGATGCCGTTGGCGCGGTCGGGGTTGCCGTTGCGCACGGTGAGCGAGTCGGTGAGCGCAAAGAAGAAGATGAGCCAGACCGCGAGGTAGACGGAGGCCATCGTGAGCGTGGAGTTCATGAAGAAGCCGATGCCGGAGTGGTACCACGACATGAGGCGGAACCAGTCGAGGCGCGTGCCGAGGCGGTGCACGTCGCGCGAAATGGACTGCTCTCCATTGCCTCCTGCAGCAGCCGACAGGTCACCACTCAGTGCAGGCAGCAAGCGCTCCATGGCCCCTGGAGTGTTCGGTTGCCACTGTGGTGGACAGCACAGTCGCTTGCTGGGAACAGCGCTGACAGCACCTCGCCTCCAGCTGAGCAGGGCGCACATGCGCGCCGAACCAGGGGTATGTTTGTGTGTGTGGACAGCAGCACGTGTGGCTAGCAGAGCCGGCTCTGAAGAGGCAGCTCTTGCTCACACGCTGCGGTGCGTCTGATTGCAGACAGGCGGCGTGGACGTCGCAAGGGGGTCGGGGAGTGGCGGGGGCGCACCTGCGACCTTCGCCTCGAAGCCGTTGATCTGCGCAAACCCGACGTCGCGGGCTTTTCCGACAGAGATGTACTCCTTGTACTTGATCACAGCACCGCGGAAGATGGCGTTGTAGCCGCCAAAGACATCCTCGGAGATGTGGAACGCCCGCGTCGCCTTGGACACGCCGCCGCGAGTCATCGTGAAGAGCTTGTTCCACACATCCTGCACGCCACGCAGCGGACCATGAGCGCACTCTCTCGCCTGCTTCACACCGCATCGGCCTCATGGCCATGCTGCAGCCAGCCTTGGCATGTAGCGCGGGTCATGGCTGCAGGACTGCACCGCGCCGACAGATTCAAGTGCGACGCTGCGCCTCCAACGATGCACTGCGGCAGAGCCAAATGGGATGCATGGGATTTGTGAGGGTGTAGCATGGGAGGCGGGGGTACGGCGTACTGGGTGGCCGTAGTGGAAGCGGGCGCTGCCGGGGGAGCTCATCACCCGCTGCACGACCGTGCCAAAGGCAAACTCTGCACTGGCCGCAAACTGGCCCAGCATGCCGGCCTGCACAACGGGCAGCCTGTGAGCCTTGCACCAGCAGCAGGCAGATGGCGAACAGCCGGCTGGCTGAGCAAGAGGTTCCGGCTGCAGATCCGAACAACGCAAGGCATCGCCTCAGCTGACGAGGGAGGAGAAAGTACAGGAAGGCTGTGCTGGCTATGTTGTAGCTGGCATGGCCAAAGCCTGGCGATGTGGTACCATGCGAAGCTGTCCGGGAACACTGCCATGTGATCAACACGGGGCGACAACTGTGCTGGGAGGAGAGAGCAGGGGCAGTGCGACAGACCTTGCCCGAGAAGATCCACTCTCGGAAGCCGACGAGCGCAACGATGGGCTCTTTCCGGGTCTTGGTCTGCAGCGCCTGGCGGTACACCTTGACGTTTTCCGCGCCCCTCGAGAAGGCCTCGTTCCTTGGTGTGAACTCTTGCAGCAGGTTTCTGCATGCGCGTGACCTCAGCCATACGAGGAGCACCGGTGGCTGTGGCAGCGCTGCTGACCAGGGGGACACGCAGTCGATACGGGGGTGAGCATGCTTACTGGCAAAGTCCATAGACAGTGATGTGGGAGGTGTAGCTTTGACGTGCTGCGGCTCGTGACGCCATTCCGCGACCCCCGCAACCAGGCGGTGTCGGTTTGTGTCCGGGTGCCCTTGAGTGAGGCAACAGGTTGGTGCAACCATGCCACACATTTCGGTGCCCCAAGGCATGGTGGCAGGGCAGGGAGGAGGGCGCACCGCATCTTGAGGGCCTCGGCATGGCGGTTCTCCTGGTTCATGTCCACCGTCTGCACGCACTCGCCGAAGCAGAAGATCATCGCATGGTTCTGGTTCTCCGGCTTGCCTTCCCCCAGGATCTGCACCACAGCATGCCTTTGACGCGTTGTCGCCAACACGCCACCCGCTCCGGAGAGTGTTCATCCACAGGCGCCACACAACCCAAGCCAGCCCCCCCCCAAGCAGCCAGCCCCCCCCCAAGCAGCCACAAGAGGCCAGCAGCTGACTCCCAACCCCACAAAAACCACCCGCCTGGAATTAGAATCCCCCGGCTTTTCAGTCTGAGCATAGCTTCAGCAGCACTACATGCAGCATGGCAACATGTAGATGTGGCGGAGCCTGCCCGACAACGCTACAGTCACTCCAGTTTCAACAAGAGGACACCCAGGCAGTCATGCGCGTGGGTGCCAACAAGCAGCGTGCGTGCTACTGGGAGCAGCCACACAAACCAGAGACCCCTGTGCCTCTGGCCGTGCTCGGCAGCCGCAGCAGCCACACTGAAGCTGCCAGATGCATGCTAGAGGGCCGGAATGCAGCGGAGGGGGGCCTACCACGCCGCGGCCGTCCTCCACCTGGTCAGGCAACCGCACTCGGTACACCTCCACAATGCCCGGCTCGTCCGCGCCCCCGTCCGTGCTGGCCAAGGCAGCGCCGGGGTCGCTCGCGCCGGCGTCGGCGCGGTTGCTGCGCAGCAGCACGGACATCGGTACTCCCTTGCCGCCGCTGTCGGGGGACTTGACCATGTCAATGTAGGCGATTCGTAGCGCGGGGTAGCGGTGCATGAGGAAGTCGACGCTCATCGCGAGCCACTGGTCCGCCGGCTTGTTGGACTGCTTCTTCGCGCCGTACACCTGCGACGACACGATGTGCCTGCAAAGCACGCACCACGTGAGCACGTGGCGGGGTCGTGCTGCAGTTCGTGCAGGGCGCGTCTGGTGCCTCTCGCCGGCGTGTAAGGCAGCTCTGAGGGGGCTTGTGGATGGCCAGGCGTGCCGATGTCCGTGAAGGCTTGTGTGTCGGAAGCTCGTGGCCGCCGCCCCCATGTCGTCGGCCGGTGGGAGCCCCGACACGCGTGCGGATGTCGCACTCGCTCACGCCGCATGCATGCAGCCCCCCCCCCGCAACCACGTCCCGTCTTGCCCAACCTTGGCAACGGCAGCTCCCGCCAACACGGAGCGCAATGCACCCCAGTGGGCAGCACTGCTGTTCATCGTGCATGCCGTAGCGGATGGCGCTCTGCCGCGCAACGCGAGTGTGGCATGCACGCAGCAACATGCGAATACAACCACAAGCCTGGCGGCCACCGAGGTAGCTACAGCGAGCCCTCCGGAACGAGCGGCCACGATACGATGCACGGGCAGAGCGCCACGCGCATGCGGCCACCCAGGAGGCCGTGTGGGCCGCACCGGAACTTGTTCTGCACGAGGTCATCGAGGCGGCCGCCGTGGTCGTGCAGCGACTCCACAAACTCAAGCTGCCGGAGCGCCGCCGGGTACATCATCATGCCCTTCACCGTGCGGCTCAGCATCTGCCCGCGCTCCGACGCCCACAGCATGAGGTCCATGCGCGCGCCGTCGTGTGCACTGAAGACGCCGTTGTCCCTGACGCGGAAGTCACGCTCCGTGACGGCCGCGGGCGTGAGGCCCGGCACGCCGTACTTGGCGCACATGCGCTGCACGAACGCGGCCCACTCCGTGTGGAACTGGATGCGCAGGAAGTCGATGGTCGTGACGTCGAGGCCTGGCATGAGGTCGACGAGCACGTCTGGCACCTGCCCCGTCTTGGCCTCCACGTTGCTCCAGTGCTTGATCTCGTCGACGTCCAGCGGGTAGATCACGCCCTCGGCGTAGTGCGGCACCAGCTGCACGGCGGCAGCACCCTCTTTCACCCACCACACCCCACCCACCCGAGCACACTGCCGTGGGTCACGTAGTCCCACATTCATCAACACAGGCCCAAGCCGTTCGGGGGAATGCAGAGTGGCGCTACAGAGTGGCGCATCGAATGGCAGGTGCGCTGTGTTGCGAGTACGGCTGCGCAAGCGCGAAGGCTCGAGCACAGCAGAGCACGGCATCGTGCCCCGGCCTCCCGCATCAGTGGGCACGGCGCAGCTGTGCAGCGGCGGCGAGCAGGGCCAACCGCGCACACGAGCAGCACCGAGCCAGTTTACAGGTGGCCGAGCCCCTCTGCGAGTCTCGTGTTTCCTGCACGATCCGCGACAGCGGCTGCAACAACACCCAACAGTGTGCAGCTCGCGCTCATCGCGCTGCCCTGCTCACGCTCATGCCTGTCACTGTAAACAGTGTATGCATGCATGTCCCGGCCGCGAGCGGGTGCATAGGGGGGGGGCACACGGTGGTCAGGGAGCGCATCGTCTCGAGGTCCTTCGGCTGCCTCATCGTGCCGTTGAGCAGCGTGGACATGAAGAACTTGAGCACGCGGCTCGCCTCCTCGTTCTCCGGCTCAGACTCCTGATCCGTCAGCGTCGCCGCCTTCTGCAGCACCTGCACGCCGCACACTCCCTTGATACCGAGCACAGACACGCATGGCACGCACGCAGCGGCGCCGCCAGCCCACCGGGCCGATCCGCTGCCGCTGTGATGCCACCATCTTTCCGCATCTGGCTGGGTGTATGCGGGACGCAACCGGAACCGCAGGGGCCGGGGGCACGACTTGCGACGCCCTGTGTGATGCTCTCTGCGGCTGTGCCAACCCACACAGGGCCCCAGGCAGTGCGCCAGGCCCCAGTGCCGCCCGGCATCCCCCTGAGCGCGAAATCCATGCAACGGACATGCGTGATGACATCTGGCAGCAGGCGGACTGTCGGACGCACAACCGACAAACCGACCTAGCTGACCGTCGCAGGGTATCTGGGGGCGCAGGGTCAGGGGCGCACCCTGAGCAGCGTGCGGATCTCTTCGACGGAGACGACAGGGGACCGGCCGTCCGCGGCCGCGTCGTCGTCGGCGGCAGGTGCTACGCACAGGGCCTGCAGGGTGCGGCCGAGGCGGGAGGTGTCGCGCACGCCGAGCTCCCCCGTGTCCGGCTGCACCTCCACGTACGGCTCCTCCGCGCGCTGCAGCCTCGCCAGCATTTTCGTGATATCGTTCTGCTGGGCCTGCACGTCTCCCTGCACGCCAGCCCACGCTGACTTGACCCTGTCCAGTGACGAGCGCCAACCGCTGACTGGCTCTGGTGACTCGCGTACCGACCAAGGGCATACAATGGCACGTTTCGCCAGCGTCGACGATGGCGGCGTCACACTACCTCGCACACCAGAGCCGCCGGACTGGGCTCGGCCAGGTTGCGGCCCGTCTGCCAGACCCGTACACGAACGAATGGCTTTGCGACAGCGTGGACGCGCACGAGGGGGACCTGCTATAGGCATCGACATCAGCAAACACGCAAATGCAACAGCAGCAGACCCGCTGAGGCAGCCCGGGCCGCGGAACCGCAGCTGCGGTGCAGCATGCACACCGGAGACAGCGGCCGACGGCACCAGCTGACATCGGGAGCAGAGCGCACCGTGTGGGAGAGGATGGCGTAAGAGTACTCCAGCTCGATCAGCACGTTGTCCAGCAGCTCCACAAACGTCTTGATGAGTCTCTCTTCCAGCGACCTGGCGTCTGCGCCCGGCTGGAAGCTGTTGAGGACCGAGATCGTGTCCCGCACGCCCTGCACCATCCTGCGCCGCACCTGCACTTGCCCATGCACTTGCCCCGCCATGCACACCGCAGCCTCAATGCCTCCCATCCCTCACACTCACCCACCAGACAAGCCTAACCCCATGCATCCGCCTGCGGTAATCACCGCAGCCGTGCCACAGTGCAAACCGCTTCACGGCTCACGCAGCCTTGAAACAGCATGCGCCGGGCCCTGGCCGCTGTCGCCGGAGCTCCCAGGGGCAGCATCGGGCCGTGCTGCACAGCAGGCACACGCACGGCCTGGGTAGGGCGACGTACCGCGTTGTGGTAGTAGTTCTGGGGCTGGTTCACGAGGGCGAGGCGCTTGAGGCGGTCGAGCGCCGGCGCCTCGAGCAAGCCGACCTCGGCCAGGAGGGCGAGGAAGAGGTGGAAGGCCTGCTCGAGCACGGCGCCGGACATGCTGTCCACGCTGCCCTCGTCCAGGGCACGCTGGATCTTGCCGGCGAAGAAGCACACCGGCAGCACGTGCGGCTTGAGGCCGTGGCGGCGCAGGAAGTGCACCGCATTGAACTTCAGGTTGCCCTCCTCGTCGTTGGTCACGAGGTCTGACTGCCGGAGGTCATACACGATGCTCTGCACAGTGGCACACAGGTGGACGCGGCAGAAGATGGAACAGGGCCAGCTCGGGGCGGGGCCTGACACACTCGCCCGGATTGGATGCGAGCCAGGTCGCCACGCCGGTGTGCTGCCGCGCGAGCCTGGCGCCGGCTGTGCAGAGATCCCCGGCAGGTTGCCTGGAACAGCACCAACCGGCGCGTGCTCACCCGTGTCTGTGTTGGCGCTCACATGCTGCGCTGGCGCACAGCAGCACTCACGCTCAGGCGTGCCTCGGCTACCAGCAAGCCCCACAGCTGCCAGAGGAGGGCGTGGCCCAGGCACAGGACAGAGGCAGGCGGGGCGCGGGTGATGCAGGGCTACGGCTGGGGAGGTCGCACATCCCAGGCGTCTGCAAACGGCGTCCACTTGCGGTACTCGTTGAACTCGTCGTCCTTGAGCTTCAGGTGGTAGTCGCTCCGGGGCGCCGTGCTGGCATAGTACTGCTGGATGCTCTTCGAGTCGATCCAGAAGCGGTTGAACTTGGCGCTGAGCACCTTGCGGTTGAAGCCGTCGACGCCTGAGCATGGCACACACGCATCACCGGCGCCCAGGATCACGCGTACCGTGCCAGGGCAAGTGCCAGGGCAAGCACCAGCAGGGCTTGCATCACACCACGATACGACAAGAGCGGTGTGGTCGCACAGCCGCTGATGTCGGGCTTGCACGCAGTTCACAGAAGGCATGTGCCATGCATTTATACAGGGCTGACCATTCACCTGGCAGCGTCCGGCGACGTGCCTTGGCGGCAGTCCAGCCAGAGGCGCCACAAACGCGGCCAAGGAATGGGGCAGTGTGACTTGATGTAGCTCTCAGACAGTGACACGCATACGGCTGCACCAAAACAAGCAGCCTCACAGCAGATGCACCACAAGCCCCCAATCCAAACAGGAGTAGCTGCATCGCGCAGGCTTCACTGTTGACGCGACGCGCAAGCCTCCACACACACAGCGTGGTGGTCCCCGGCGTTCCCCGGCGTGCGACGTGGGGCAACCGTGGCTGTGCAGCATGTTTCAGGCACCGCAGGGCAGTCGGCGGCCAAATGCGCTGCCACTGCACCGGCGCCACTGCGGTGTCTGCTGACAGTGCGCTCGAGGCAGTGGCAGTGCAGGCATCGCACCGCGTTCGAACTGCTTGACGAGGTCGTTCCAGGTGACGACTTGCCCGAGGCCGAGCTTGACGAGGCCTTCACTGCAGCCAAACACAAACACGCCGACCTGGTAGAGGATGCCCGTGTCGAAGAGGATGACCATGAAGACAGGAACGCACAGCGCGAGCACGAGCAGCATGTTCTCCACGCACGGCACCTCCGACTCCCCGATGACGAGGTCGTCTCCACACGTGCCCAGCCAGTTCTGCAGCGGCACCCCCCCGCGTCCTGGAAGGCAACACAGGCGCAGCCGCAGCGATAGCGAGCTGCCTTTGTACAATGCATGCATCGTCTGCTTCAAGAGCATGGACATGACAAGGGTGTCGCGGCAGCTGGGTGGGGCAGGCTGTTAACAAAACGTTCTGGGCTGGGGAGTGGGTGGCCGTGGTGGCGAGCTGTGCAGGACCGCGGCAGCGCGAGAGTGAGGTCACAGCAGTGCGCACCTGTTTGAGCAGGCCCTTGATGGGCGCAGGCAACTGGCGGATGACGAGGAGGTAGTCGATGCAGACCTGCACGGCCAGCGCTGTTGCCTCTTGCTGGCGTCCAGCCACACCACACGCCATGCTGGGGGAACGAGGCGCAAGACTTCAGTTCAAACACTAGCTGCACCCACATGCGCTGCACTCCAGCCACCACTGCTCGTCGCGCTCGTCTTGGCTCAGGCACGGAACGATGGCACTCATGCATCTTGCTGTGCCTCTGATGCTGTGCTACGTTGATCGTTGAGGCGGCACATGTCAGCAGGCCCCGCCTCGCTGGCTGCACCGGCACCAGGCGGTGGCACGGTAGCGCGTGGTGTGCTGGTGGGCACCTGAGCTCGTGGCGAGCGTGGGCGGCGGGGCAGCACACCTTGCAGCCGAGCACAAAGATCCAGAAGCAGATGTTGCCGAGGTACTGCAGGAAGCCGACCTTGGGGGGCACGGAGGAGAGGTACTCGCCGCCGAGGAAGGTGCGCGAGTCGGACACGCTGCCCCAGCACTTCTTCAGCGCCTCGAGCGCGCTGCGCGGCGTGATGACGTAGCCGTCGCGCTGAGTCAGCGGGCCCCACACCACGATGCCGAGGACGGCGTAGATCGCGGCCACTGCCGGCCACACACTGCAGGCCACCACCACACTCACTCGGGCGCTCCGACACGATGCTGCACGAGAAACTGCAGGTGCAAGCCATGGTTCGCCATCCGGGCTCCTCTCGACAGCAAAGCGTAGCGCAGGAGCACGCAGTGGGGCGCAGCACAGCCGACGACTGCCGTCTGATCTCGCAGGGTGTGGGATGAGCCGGCCGTTGCGGAGACGATGCTGCCGCAGTCCAACAGATCCTCGACCCAGCAGGGGCAGAGAGAGACCTTGCAGGGGAAACGGCGGGTGCCTCGCGGGAGGGGTAGATGCACTGCCGGTGCTGCAGCAGACAGGGGGGGAGGCGCACTCGCGGAAGAACGCAGCAGGCGAGTTCCCCCCTGGCCGCCACTGGTCCGGGTCGTCCGGATGTTCCTCCGCCCACGGGAACCACGAGAACTGCGCGAGGAATAGAAACGTGAGCACGATCACGGTAGTGAGCCACCCAAGCAGCGGCAGCCACAGGGACCCCGTCGAGTTGATGCCGCGGGCGCCCGACACGCTCGACGCGCGGCCGACGGTCCACAGAGTATTCTGCGCCTGCTGCCTGCCCTCGCGCTCTGTCAGCGTGCGGGATCCCTCTACGCCCACGCCGCCGCGCAGCACGCGTGGCGCGCAGCAGCAGCAGAACGCCGAGATCGCGCCGAGCCACGTGCCGTTGAAGGTGACCTGGCGGCGGACATCTGCCTGCCCGGCCGGCGGTGGCGGCACCCGCAGCCGCGAGAATATGAGCGCCGCCGCATAGACGAGCTCGAGCACGGAGTGTGTCATCACGGCGGACGACATGCCGACCCACCACCGGCCGTCGAAGCCGCGGTCCTCCGCAAACGAGAGGCCCATGAAGACGTTGAACCAGAGGATGTGGAATGCAAAGATGCGGTAGTACGCGAGATACGCCGCGAACCAGGTGCGGCGCTCCTGGAACGTCTTGACCAGCCACCCGAGGTTGCCGCCGGCGCCCTTGTACCTGTCTGACGCCGCCTTGGTGTCCCACCCAGTGTTGGAGCTGCCCAGGTTCCAGAGCTGTAGGAACACGTGGGACGGGTCCTTGACACTCCTGAACGTGAACGGTTTCATCCACACAGATACCAGCACGGCTTTCGAATCGGTGTATTGAATGAGGCTGCTGCGCCCGACGGAGCCACGACAGGCACACGCATCGGCAGCGCCGGCGTCGTGCTGAGGCCCGCCACTGCATGAGCTTTCAGCCAGGAGCACCACTCGGTGGAGCTCGACCATGGCAACGACGCCAAGCAAACATCTGCGGCATCAGGCATGACCCCGAGGGGACGGCACGTGTGCATGCGCAGGTGGCAGGGGTGGGGGTGTCAGGGCGTACGCTCCGATGTCTGTAAGGATGCGGGCGATGTTCTGCGGCAGCACGAAGCTCTCGTTGGCGTCGTCGTAGGTGATACGCATCGCGGGCTCAACGCCCTTGCTGCCCTTGTTGGATATCTCGTATGCGAGGGCGCGGAATACCGGTGTAACGATGCGGTCGACAAACGCGCCGCCGTCGCCGAAGAGCACAAGGTCCCACAGCGCCGCGCGGTCCTGCTCGGACGCTTGCGGCGGCCGCACGGCGTCCCAGTGGACGACATTGCCCTCAAACGCAGGCACGGCAAGCGCGAGGCGGTCGTATGTGGCCACAGGTGCCTTGTTAGAGTCAAAGTTGAACGGGATCTGCCTGTGGTAGCGCTCCTGCATGCGTGCTACTGCTGACACGGATGCCAGCAGAGGGCCCGAGCGAGCCGTGGTCTGCAGCCAATGTGTTGAAACGGCCACAGCTAAAGAGAGTTGCAGGTGACACCAGTGGAGCGCATTCCCCGTAACCATGCCGGGTCTTAACCTAAACAAAAGACTTCACAGTGGAGTGCAGTGGTGTGACGGTTCGGCATGAGAGGTCGGCCGTCCGTGAGGCGTCTGCATGATCGGCATTGGGCAGCGGGTAGACCTGATGGCATGCATGGCACAGTTACCATGACTGGATCGAAGCCACAGCACGTGACACGTGGTCCTGTTCAGCGATGGAGGACACAGAAGTAGGCGAGCGAGGAATGCCTGGGATGTTGACTCACAGCGAAGCGCATACGTTGAGTATCTGCCGTGGTCGTCCCTGGCGGTGAGCTTGCAACGCGGGGTTGACTGCTGCAGCAGGCTGTGGAGCCAAACTGCGCGCAGCACTGTCGTCTGATCATGCGGACACAGCCGGTTGTGAGGGACAGGCAGCATGGCGCACCCGCTCTTTGCGTATCAACCGCATGTGCTGGTTCCGGAGCTCGACACGGCGCTTCCTCAGGTTCAGGAAGCCTCCGTCTCCGGAGAAGGCGGCTTTCAAGATGTACTGGCCATGATCCTCAGGGCTGCCGCGGCCCCCGGTGAGCTGCTCACTGAGCTGCATGAAGTTCGGGCTGTGCTGCATGGCCCTGCACGCGGTGCGATGGCGTCTAGCGGTCTGGCAGTGGGAGTGCGCTGATGCTGCGCCGCCATGCGATTCAGTGCATGCTGTGCATGCTGTGCACTTACTCCGTCAGCTACGATGTGTCGACCAGGCCTGGAACGTCCTGTAGCACATCAGATGTGGCATGTGTGGCTGCAGAGCTTTGGAATGAGCGCCGCCGCTGCTGCTCGTGCCACTGTAGCACAGCCGCCGCGCCCACAAGTGACTGCAGCTGCGGCACGACGGAGGCGAAGCAGCCGGGAGCGGGGAGCTGCTGCAGAGAGTGCTGCTGCAGGTGATGCGGAGGTGGCTGGAGGGGGCGTGTTGAGGGCCTGGGTGCCTCGGGGCCTGGGGCGCACAGGGAGAGGGGCACGCACCAGTAGAAGAACCAGATGCTCTCAGGCATGTGGCGCAGGTTTGCAGCCTCCGTCCACGCGCAGAAGAATGCGCAGAGGTCGAGGAGCGCAGCCATGATGGTTTTGTTCGAGGAGGTGCTCTCCTGCTTCCAGCTGTCGTGCGGGAATGGCTGGAAGCGCTGGTGCTTAGCCCAATCTTCGTAAGGGGCAAATATGCTGACATGAAGGCGCCAAACAGCGTTACCAAATGCCACCATGACGTCCTCGTGAGCTGCATGGTGCAATTTATTGAGCAGCAGGTGCATGCGGATGGCATGCAAGGTGGTGTTGGGACCTGGCTGCATCACTACAGATGATCCTGGGGGGACATTTCCGCAATCAGGCGCGGAAAACACAGAGTGAATGTGCACCATTTTCTACAAAGCAGCTACCTTCGCAATAGCATCGAAACGTTGTGCACAAAATAGGTGTCTGTGTCATCTTCGTGGGAAGGTTGGAAGAGAAACCACGAGAGGACATCTGTAGAGGTCCGTCAGCACTCACCTTCTCTCGGCATTGCATCAGTGACCAGTAGCTGGCCAAGATGATCACTAACCACAAATGCTGTAGCTGGTGTGCATTCCCTTGCGTCCGCGGCTGACACGGTGCCCTTTCCCTTCTCATCTACATAGTTGAAGCACTGGAATTGGAACTTGCGACATACCATCCAAGTCACCTACAGGTAAGCCACTGCTTCAATGACCGGATAATACACCTGTGCACGCCGACGAAGGACGGCACCTAATGGTTGGAATGCCCGCTGCTTTCGAGGCAAGTGAATACTGACTCTTGACACAACAATGTCTTGCGGATAGGGTGGGCTTTCTCAAGACACAGTAAGAGCAGTGTATCACAGCATGTATGCAAGTGTGTATGCTCGTATCCTTACCTGGCTGATGACAGCGCGCCACCTGTCCTGATCAGCCGGCTCGACGGGTCGACTTAGCTGAAAGGCCCCGTTGTCGCTGTGTCGCTGAGCCATTTGCATGATACGAAAACCGAATCCTTATGTGTACTCCTGCCTAATCTGCAGCATTGACTGCATTGAACGAATCGCCCGGTCATGCCGTTTCACACCTTCCGAATCCACGCTGTTGCGATATGAAGGACAGAGTGATCGATCAGACAGTCAGACGCAAGAGAGATGTAAACATTTAACGTACTGAAACCTGGATTACGTTAGTCCGTCGACTTGGAGTGCACTGATCTTGGCCAATAGTGGCATGACCACCGCAACTGCGCTCCAAGCGAGCCAGGCATCACACAAATCCACGCCAACTTGCTTCAGCGAATCAAAACATAATACATCGCTAGCGTATGGTGATATTTGGTTGCAAGCCGCACCTCCCGGTGTGTTGAACACAGCCCGAACAGGCGGGAGCCTGTGCACAGCCTGTGGTACCGAAGAACTCCCAAGCTAAACAGGAACACTATACAAACATTTAAAACAAATTTGAGACTTTGTGCGTTTGGCAACGCCCGACGCTAGCTACACGGGATAAGTGGACCGGCCCGGGGCGGACCGAAGTGCATGCGGTATCCGGTTGACTAACTACAGAAGGGTGTTTGCAACTTCAAGTCTAGATGATACAGTACATTCACGGCTGATATAGGGCACATTAGCTTGCTGGCCACGTTTCTGTGCGTCGCCTTCCCTTGGCCATGGGGCCTGTGCATGAAGGTCCACGTGCTTACGTAGCTCTCACCTGCCGCGTACATCGCTTGCGAAGGTCTTCGCAGCCGCTCGAATGTAGCAATGATTAGACATACATCCGGACACCAAGCTCGGCCAAGTTTCTTATCCCTACCTGTGACATATTCATGCTAGCTGTACAGGCAGTCTTGATACCTCGTTCCCCCTGCAAAGCCAGATGTAGAGACAGAGCTGGAAGAGGCGCGGCCAAGCTTGGGGCCATTCGAATCCGCGACGAGGCGACGCCTGCAGCCACGCAGCGGGGGCGCCGCGTCTCCGCGTGTACCAACGTGAGCTACCCCGCGGGCACGACGTCCAGGTACGGAAGGTTCCTGTCCAAGCAATATGTGACAGTTGTGCTGGCAAACAGATGTCTACGCTCCTGCATTTTCTGGAGCCCGCGTGCATATACATGATCACGATCAGTGGTTGATCAGGAGTGGTTGTTTACATCCTTCTACGCGTCCCAGAACCTCGCGTTGAATGTCTGTTTAGATGGGGGAGTCACGGGATGATACATGTTCAAGTTGGGTGGCTGTGCATGTGGTGCTTGCCAACAGCGCATGCGTGTGCGCCATGTCTCCGGATGCAGTCCTTGCACACCTTGCCCCCTTGGCCGCGCTGCCAGGGCTTGGCTTGCTTCTCTGTGTGCCGCGCCGATGCCGTCAGCCACGCCGACCGGCACAACTTCCCACAAGGTACCGGCCTGTATGCGTGGCAGCTCAGTCGTTGCTTTCACGCATGGTCAGCAGTACCGTGCACGTGCGATGCAAGGCGCCTCGGGTGCTGGCCTGCCCGAGCAGCACCCCTTCGTCCGGGATCTGCCCACCTGGTGGACCCTCGGCGCCCCTCCATGGAACAGCATGCGTATGAGCGGGCGCCCGGCCGTGAATGCGCCCAACCTTTCGGTGGCTCGCAGGGAATTCCCAGCGTTTCTGGCCAAGGGAGCTGTGGCCGCTCGGCTGCGAGCGCAGCACCGTCGGCGCCACGTGCTGTGCTGTGCTCTCTCGGGGTCCGGCCTGGCCGGGAGTGTTTGCGGTGCATGCTGCTTTGACTGACTGGGTGTGCCGTGGTGCCGTGGGCGCGAGGTTCAGGGCTGCCATGGGGGGGGGCTTGTCTCAGCATGCATCATGGCCATGCGTTGGGTGTGCCCGTGCGCCCCTGGGCGAGGTGCATCTGATTGTGCTTGGCACTAGAACTGCAGAGTCCTGCGTTCAGCCGCTGTGTAGCCTTGGTCTTCCAGGCCCAGAATGCAAAACCTCCAAAATTTTCGAGCCCGGAACGCCTAAAACCCGAGATCCGTGAACAACCTCCCCAAATTGAACACCTCCAAAACTTTCGAGCCCGAACGCAACACCCTGATATTGGGGCCCGCCCAAGCTAGGTGTAACAACAGTCAGAGCGTCGCAGGCTACAGGGCCCCGATCCCCCCCGGGCGGGAAGCACACCCAAGAAAAAAGATGTGCAATCGGGTAACACAATACCGACAAAAACAGAGGAATCGGGCATTATCCAAACCCAACGGGCATCGGCCACAGCACCCCCACTTTTGGCGAGCCACGGTAGCATACCCTCAGCAAACGCCAGCAGTGCTGCTCCCCAATGTCTGGCATGCATGTCTTTCCACTGGGCACGACAGAGTGCCATGGCCCCGACACCTGTCGCCTTGGCGCCACGGCAATGGTGTGGTGTCCATGTCCCTCCTGGATATCGTACTTGGTGCGGCAGAAGAGCCACACTGCTAGTGTGAGGGGCCCTGGAGCTCTGATCCCCAAGCCGCCGCCGCTGGCGGCGCCGACCGGGAGCTCGAGCGACCAGGGTTTGGATGAGAGCCTGCAGAGGCAGATCAAGCAGTCTACCCTGACCGACAGCACCAGACCTTCCCCCAACGTTAACCCCCGCAACGCCCGCTGACGCCTTTGCTTACAGGCACCAAGGACTCTCCTGAGAAATTTTTTGCGGACGGCAGCTCAGCGGGTCCAATGTAGGGACTGTCGCACGGCAGGTCCTCGCTTCAGCGCCGTTGGGGGCGTAACTGGAACCGCGGCTGGTGCCGCTGGCACCTGGGCCCGGGCTTCTTGTTCCGAACGACGGCCGCGCGCTGATTCGGCCCCGCAAGGAGAACTTGGCCGAGACGTGCTTTTCTGGCAATGGTGGAGTGTGCATGCAGGTCTCTAGGGCGTGCAGGGCTCAAGGTCTCTGTCGAGAGTCGAGAGTCTGCATTGTTTTGGCTGCATTTTGGGCATTGTGAGAAGTCTAGCGGTTCGGTTTGCGTGTGTACTGTGTGGCTGTAAGGGCGACAGGTTCTAGAGCTCGGTGAGGTCACTGTGATGGTTCACGTGCCTGTTTTGCATGCGCTGGCTTGTGCGTTTACCCCTTGGCGATGCCGGGCTGTTGCAGTGATCTCCGTGCCATACTCATGTCGCAGGGGATGTGGCCACAGGTGTACTGAAGCTCGCAATCGGCTCCCATGGCGCACGCATGGACACTCTGGACTGCACGGTGTCCACTGGACACTGATCCGAACCGCCAGATCATGACTTGGAATGACAACATTTGGTTGTCGCGACACGCATCCTTGGCATATCGTTAACTTTGTTGTGGGTGCGGCGAAATTCCCGCAAGTACTAGTGTGCGCGAGTAGTTGAGTGCAGCACAGTCAACATACCTGTAGGCCCGGTGCGCACGACAAGATTCGTGGCCGCACTATGGCAAGATTTGGGCTCCATGCTGGAGCCATTCTTGCTGTTCTTTCAGTCGTGGGCCTTGAGCCTTGTGCGGCACTGTTTTGTGAAGGCCCAGCAATCACCATTTCCCAGCTCGTTGATGGTCAAGCAGGATCCACCGGACTCGTTCTGATTGAAGGAAAAATCCGAGAGACAGTCTTGAGTGACAGGTTTCTGATCGAGGTGTGAGCTGAGCATTGTTTTTTCTCTGTCGCTGGCCGTTTAACGCCAACTGTCGTGTTCGAATCAGCGTACTCGCGCCTTGCGGAGCCACGAGAACCGTGGTGTTGCTGGATCTTCGCAAAATTAATCGCAACTGCGATGCTCGCATGTTTTATTCCATCACAAATTCATGTCGCGGCGTCTTGAGTGCGACATGTGCAGTCCATAAGACACGGCACGTCGCATTCGAGTCGAGTGGGATCACACGCAGCAAGTCCGCTACATAGACGCTCACTAGACACTCTGAGCCTTGCCGCATCATGTGGTCGTGCAACAAAGCAATATCGTCGGTGTTGAGTGTGGCCGTCTGTAGTGCTCACGTTCCGGGCTATCTACTTCCGCTGGCCCGCAATGCGCGTAACACCTTCATAAGAACTGAAGAAATGGGATAGTATCACGTATATAGCATCCTTTGACTGCTCGGTCGAACTCTCTCTGCGCCTCTGACTCCCTGGTCCTCGAAGCCATGCCAATCTTCGGAGCTGACCGTCCCTGTCCGGGGGGATTGAGGTTCGTCACATTCACTCTGACAAAGCATCAGAATTTTTTTTTGATTCAACTGCCCCAGCGTTCCTGGGCTGCAGGACGCAAGAAAAGGTCAGGCTACCATTACAGTCTTTAAATCGACACACACCGTAGTCGATCATTTTCGCACTGACGACGTCGTGCGGATTAGAGGCAGTGTTGTCCCCGCAAATGACAACCTCGAGTCGCTGGTAGTGCATCTGGACGACGAAGAAGACAGCGCTGCAATTGCTGCCTGCCCGCAGGTGCAGATCAGCTCATTGACCAATCGCAAACTAGCGCAGACGTCAGGTACTCTATCACCTCACGATGACTGTACCAGCTCGTGGTCTGCTGTGTGACTGCGAGTGTGCCCTCGTGGTGCAGACGGGCGGGGCCGCACAAGGCGTAATCGAACAGGCAGAGGTACAGGAACAGGCAACACGGGTGGCCAGGCCACCCCTCCTCCGCCGGCGCAGCCCGTCAGCACACCAAGCATGGGAGACACCTGGAGGTCTCTAAGGAACCTTCCAATATCCATGGGTGTGCCCTTCGCACACTCGTGCTCAATGCAGTTGCATCTCCCCCTTTGTCTCTTGCCCTGCATGTCCACAAGCGTTGCAGGGGAGGTGTCGGCCGGCGTCCTTACTTCTGGTGACAAGGCGTACCTGGTCGTGGTCGGGGAACATCCGAGAGATGACAGCAAGAACGGTGTCACCATGATGTTTGACTTCTCGGAGCAGACCTGGCAGGAGGCATCCGCCCGGCCGGAGATCGGGAACCACCACGCCTCAGAGGTGATCGGGAACGAGCTGTACCTCTTCGGGGGCCTGTCAGACGGTGGAGGCGTCATCCAGATCGGAACGCTCTTCAACACTGAGACGGGCATTGATATCAGCTGGAGGAAGGGTGCTGACCTGCCTTTCGATGGGGGCTCAGCCGCTACTGCACTGATTGGTGGCAAGGTGCGCAACGGATGATGCTGCACCATTTCATTCTGTGGCCAAGCTGGCAGTTCACTTCATTCATCGCGCGTGGCATTACTCATCTTGGGTAGGCTCCTGGCAGGGCACGCACGCTTGTGTGTCTTCAGCTGTGGTTGAAGTGCACGAATGCTCGTCCGGAGATCGACCCCTCAGTCCCACAGGGTGCGCTCGCATGCACACCGAGTGAGATCCCAGCCTGGACGCAGCTGATCAGTGCACACACTGCTACAGGTCTACTACTGTGGCGGAATCAACAGGGCCAACACGAGGACCGTCAGCAACTGTGCCATTTACAATCCTGAAACAGACACGTGGACGTCCGGCAGGGAGGTGGCGCCCTTCATGCCCAAGGGCCGCAACCACGCAGCCACGTGCACAGACGGCAAGAAGATGTTTGTGTTTGGGGGCCGCTCAGGCAGGAACGTTGTTGGGCCAGGCTTTGCTGACACGCAGATCCTCGAGCCAGGGCAGCGCTGGAAGAGGGGCACGCCGCTGCCTCTGGCCCGCGGAGGCATGGGCAAGGCTGTGTACCATGAAGGGCGGTGCTTTGTTTTCGGAGGCGAGGTGTCCACTGATGTCCCGGTGAGCATGAGTAACAAGATTGAAGCGACGCGCACTGTGTATCGTGTGGATGTGTATGACATCGCCACGGACTCGTGGAGCGAAGCGCAGGTATGTCGACGCACCCTGTGGCGCCCACGCGCTCGCACCAGTGCAGCCCTGGTCTGCCCCACAGGGCTGGCATGTAACCTCGAGTACACATCCGCCCCCTGAAGTATGCTGCCTGCATTGCCCGCCTAGCAGCTGCTGTACATGCTGACCATGCTCCTGCGTGCACGCTGCTGAGATGTGCACAGGCCCTTCTACTGCAGCATGAACGTCTATTTGCAAGAAGAGTCCGCCAGCACGTGAGCATGGTGCCCTGCCCCTGCTGGCATCCACAGCAGCCCTGCACTGGCTCTTGGGGTGGCCATTGATTTGAGCGCATGTGCAGGAGATGCCCAAAGGCTTGCACGGGATCTTCCCTGTGAAGTTCAACGGGAAAGTGTACATTGCTTCTGGTGGCACTGAAGCTGCGTTCTCGCAGAGCCAGCTGCACTTCGAGTACACCCTCTAAGCCGTTGGTCATGGGGTAGAGATGATGTGAATAACAAGCAGTATACGTATCACGCCAGCGTGGATCCTGCCAGACGTTCGACCGTTGGGATGCGTCTTGAAGCAGGAGCCCATTACCGTCTAGTTGGCTGTGACCGTTGTAACCTACGGTGATTGATTTGTCCTGGAAACAAGTGTGTGACTGTGCGGCCTGAATTGCGGTGCCTTGAGTCTGGAGTCATGTGAGAGGTGGACTCGTACCTCTCATGCACTAGGGCTACGGGCTCGGTTTCAAGCTGGCATGCGTCACAACCTCATCTCCAAATCCATCGGTGCTGCAGTGGAGGTGGGTGATGCTTTGCCATGTTTGGAGGCATGGCATACATCTGTCCCGGCCGGCCACTGCGCCTGTGGCTTGTGTGATGCTGTGTGAGTGTGCTGCATGGCCGCTGCGACCGTCAGAGGTAACCCTTGCGCACAGTAGAACGAACATGTAATGATGAAACTACAGTCGGCGCACCAGGGAGGCAGTCAGCGAGTGCAGATCTGCCGCATCCTTCGTGGCACATGATGCCTGGAAAATTCAGCACTGGGCGCTGGCCCATGCTGCATCATCGTTGAGGTGCGGATATTCAAACTCGTTTGATCGATTGTTCGGGCCCAGTCCCGTCTGACGTGCCAGTGCGGCCAACCTCGAGTGCGACTGCCTACCTGATGATGGGTATGCTAACCAGGAGCCATGGTACACTGGTAGGGCGTGCGCCCTCCCTAGCCCATCTCGTTCCTCCAGTCGGCCCCATCCTGCTCCCCGCCTTCCCCCCCTCCCCTCTCCACCTCTCGACCGACCGCACGACCGACCCCCACCTGCCTACCCCTCCCCGCGCAGCCTCGGTCATTTGCCCTCCAGTCACTCCCGCCCCAGCTCTTCCCGATCGCGAGTCCCCGATGGTGGGGCGTGCATGCAGGATTCTGGGGCTCTGTTGCGTGTCAGAGTGTTTCTGCTTGGCTGCTACTACATTTGGGGCATTGTGAGCGGTCAGGCGGTTGGATTGGTGTGTTTATTCGTGGATGGCTTTCAGGGCAGCGGGGTTCTTGGGTGAGATGCCTGTTTTTGTTGATGTACCTGTTTTGCTTGTATTGGCTTGTGCGGTTGCCCCTTGGCGATGCCGGCTTGTAGCGTTGATCTCTGTATAACACGGACAGTGCAGCAGCGGTGGCTTGCTGTTACACTTGAATGGTCATGTTTCACTGCTGCAGTGCACACAAGGCTGGCTGTTACCCCAGTGTGGGGCAAGTCGGGTGTGTGGCCCGTGCCCTGTGCAGCCAGTCTGAGCATTCCAAGAAGCCATACAGCATGCTCATTGTGAATCATCCAGTAGAAACCATGGCATTAGCAGGCTGCGCTGTCTGCTCAGGCAGCACCAGGCTCTGTGCCTGCATGGCCAAGTTGGCAAGCGCTTGAGCGTTCTGTCCGCTGGCGGAGCCTCTCTGATCACCTTGGAACTGACATATTTAATTTGATCGCCCACGACTGTTTCCTGTCACGGAATTGGTGTAGCCGCATGGGCAGAAGGGAAACTATATTGAACCATATGGCCACTTTGCCACACACTCTGCCATGAAGCATGGTGTACGGCGCAGGCGCAGGCAAAGCGTTATGAGATGTACAGACGACGCATTCGTAACAAGGCATGGTCTTCTCCACAAGTCCTCGACTCCAGAGAGTGTATCTTTGCCGGTGCTGTTGCCCAGGTGTACATGACAGGCAGCAAGACAACGCTTGAACGAACAGCTGTGCCCGATGGTGCAGAGTGCACAACCATGCGGCTGCATTTCTCAGCCATCCAGACGCTATTTCCACGACTTGGGACTGTGCAAATATTGGCCCGCAGATGGATGATGGCACACCGCCACAGGACCCGCAGCGCACAGGACGAGAACAAACCTCGGCACAGGATTCGTTGTTCCGTAACCCAAATTTAAATATAACAGCATTCCATTACGTCAGTCCTGTTGGCCTAGGCCTGCCCTTTGAGTACCACAGCTGCCATGGCCTGATACAGCGCATTATGCACAGACGTCTTCCGGTGTAGAAGTTCGCATGAAGCAATATCATGGTGCAGAATTTCGGCTGTTATGCTGGCTGATGCAGAGCCGGCTGATGAAAACCGCTCGTGGGTCAGAGCATGCAGCGTGCACGTGCGCTGTGGACAACTGAAGTTGTAGGGCTGTGACACATCACACGCCCACAAGCAGTGTATCTAGCCTCCATAGACCTTTCATGGAATCGCGAAGCTTGTCATGCGTGTGCACGCCGAGTGATGCGCGAGCGGAGCCCGTACGTAACCAGCGTTCGAGTCGCACAAGGAACTCGCATGAGGAGAGGAAACGCCCGACTCCCGCGCAACTGGGCGCATCAGCTTGCGTCCACTTCATCTGCAGCAATGTTTAAATACCATCGTTCCAGCCATCGATAATCATCGCATCTTCTGATAAACCGTCTTCAGCTTCCTCACTCTGCCGCATTCTACACAAGTCAGTGCATAGCACTTCTCAGTCGTTTCTCCTGGAGAGTC
>JAUMHO010000013.1:1390848-1460192 GCA_032360965.1 Ulva armoricana
CTCAACGTCATCGGCGCCCTCGCCGCCCTCGGCGCCGGCAGCGACGCCGGAGCGGCGGCCATCGCGGCCAGCGGCGCGGACCTCGTCGAGGCGAGCCCGCAGGGCGCCTTTGCGCTGGACCAGGCGTGCCTCAAGGAGTGCGGCTTCCCTAAGACCGGCGCCCCCGGCGATGGCCTCCACGACCTGCCCAAGGACTTCAAGGCCCTCTTCGGCCTCGGCCACTGGTAGATGCAAAGCCCATGACGCTCACAGATCACGGACTGCCACGTTGTTCATCAGGCCTTCCTGCACGGGTGGATTGCTGTGCGTGGCAACAGAATTTACCTTATTATTGCCAATAAGCTGTGTTGTTTGCGGCGGCACTGTTTCGCGTCCGCAAGCCTCATACATCTTTTCCATGATGACAAGATATGCGAGAACTGTACAGACCAGATACAATAGGGCATAGCATTTGTAACTTTTTTGTGCCTCCTACATCTTCAGAAGCTTCAAGGACATGCGCCAGAACCCACAGGAAGCGAATACATATACATGCAATGACATGGATAGGATTCCAACGGGCATATCGGAAATTTTGTTCTTCACTGAACTGATGTGATCAAACTCGTGTGTTTACATTTTCATACTACCACGTGAGTTTATGCCAGCATCGGTTGAAACCATGCCACTCGAATTATTTGCACCAGTCCCTCATGCAGTCAATTGTGCTAGTTTGTTGTAGAGAGACCAACTGCGGCTCATTGGCGCAATGGCTGCATGCTGTCCTCGCTGTCGATTTGGCTGATTCTGTCTGAACGGGCTTTTCATTGATGTGCCAGATGTGCGCCTTTTGCCAGGTGTCCACAGTCACTGCATCCTGGCAAGGCAGCTGTGCTACAAACAACGTTTTAAACGACAATATTTACAGAAAAACATCTCCATGTGCAGGAAAACATCTGCATGAAATTCATTAGACAATAATATAATCTGCTCCCTGGAGGTGGTTATCATCAGTCCAGTCTGAAAAATATGCTGAAACACTGCATTCCCATTGGGTAAGATGCGACACAAGCAAACCATATAAATCAATTGCTAGTGCTTGACAGGCCTGCACCGAGCAACAGGGCGCACAAGCAAACTCGCGACTCGGGAGTAAAGCGCTCTTCAGCATGAGGCTGCGGTCGCGGTCACCAGTTCAGGCCACTACACATGGGGTTTGCGTTGCTGCGCTATTTGTACATGGAAGAATCGTGCAAGACCTGAAGTAGGTAGAGGTGTTTGGCCTGGTGAACGAGGGTATGCATGGCGCACGATGGTGTCGTGGCCATCTTGCCGTTCGGCACCTCTGCAGGCAACTCGAGCTACTTGGACATGATCATCGGATCTGTAAGGGTTTCACAGGCACTCTTCAAGGACGAGGGAGCATGGCCGTGCTTTGCAACACATCTTTGCTGAGATTGTCAGCAAGAGCTGCCCTGCACAATGAATTCTGAGATTCCGAACGCCCTGACGACAGAAACGCGCCACAAAAATGAAAATCTGGAAGAGTGTAGGAAGGGAATGGCGAAACACATTTTGAAGGCGCCAAGAGGCATCTCTATTAACTATGTGAGCAAGCATTTGGATGCACTGGCAAGCAGGCGTCAGCAGGACCAGCCTTCGAGGAAGAAGTGACATCGGCGACCTTGCTGTGCTCGTTGTGATGATTACGCATTATGGAAAGTCCATACGTGGATACATCACACAAAGGCCGCCAGAGTTGCGCGACCGGCGATGGTTCGTGAATGCCAGCTGTTCAGGGATAATTGAAAATGATGCATAGCAGTTTGGATGTCCAGAACGGTTAAGCAGTGACAGGAAAATTTTCACAGGCTTTCACTGCAACCTTGCTCTTTGACAAGCATGCTGTGTTCACGTGCCGGCTCCCCAAAGGTCGGAACACAGCCAAAGCCCATTAGATAACATGAATTTGTACCCATGAGTATAACATAGTTGAAGTTACTTACCATGCAACTGGTCTTGCGATAGAGCGCCTCACACAAGCGCAGGGCCTGGCAGAGAGCTCTGCTTGACCATCGTGACGCCTTAGAGCTCCTGTGTGGGGGCTGTGCTTGTGACTCTTCAACACCTGTGTCGTTCTGCGTTATCTGGGCAACCATAACTGGAGTCGAACAGCTAGGCGATTGTCTTTTTGTAGTGCATGTTCCCAAGACTATGAGTCTGTTGTACAATGGGATGTCATGCACGCATGCTAGTATCCTCAGGTCCTTTGAAGCCTTTCTTGTCAGCTAGTTACAACCATACAGCATGGCATTTTTTTACACGGACTTCATGGCAAACGCAGCACTCAGGAGGATGCCACAGGGGGGTCACAGTGGAAACGGAAACTTGAATCCACCGCGCCAACTCGTCTGAAGGGGTTCTCAACACCTCAGGGAGGTTTAAATTCGCGTTCAACCATAATCTTTCCTAGCCATCGGGCGGTGAAACATCTGAGTTGTGGGTCAATCATGTCCAAGGCGGGAACAGTGTTGTTTGCAGACCATCTGTTGTGCTATCAGCGGAGGGACACGCTGACAGTGCCGTCGAGGCGTAGGGGCAGTTCATGGGCTACTTGTCCATCATGGCTCATGGTGACATCGGGACGCTTCTCACAGTCATTCGGTTGCACAGAAACATATTTCTCCTCACAAGCTAGCTTGAAGCACACTGATAAGCGCTTTCCGCAGATTGGTGCTGTGCTCTGCCAGTGAGAGGGGGAGGAGCGGAAACTGCAAGCTTTTCCTCCCTGGCATGCCTTAGGAACATGGCATGCGGCTGCTTCTTAACTTTTTAACAACAACATAGGTTATGTTCAGTCTACTGCTACGACCGAGGACCTCTTGATATCCACGGATTGCTGTTGGTTCTGGTTGAACTTAAGATCGAGAGTCTGTCTTGTGCAGTGCTGCTTGCCGCTCAAACTGGCTACATGAGCTTGCCAATGCATGCGCTTGCCACGGCAGCGGATCACTGTGCACATTGCGAGCATCAACGAGAAGGTCCGCACTCCGCAATGGACTATAAGAAGGCGGGGCCGAGTGACTTCGTTACCAGTGTGATGCCGTACACGCGAGTCCTTGTACCGGCCTTTTAAAAACCCCCTTGCTGCGCACACGACACAATGCCGGATCCCAACGCGTCCCACCACATCCACAGCTTACAATACAAGCCGAGCATTCGAACCATGGGAAGCCCAGGTGGCTGGGATCACATGGGAAACGACCGGACTTTGTCACCACAAGCGCACCTAACGAAGACCAGCAAGTCGGGAAAAAGACACAATCATTTCGCACCATGTGCCAAAGACCATGTTGTGTTTCAAAACAATCATGCGACATGGTCTGGCATGGGTGGTCAGGTATGGACGTTGTTGATGTATACCTGGTTTCTTCCACGTCAGGTCATAACGACGATGTTCAGGAGTCTGGAAGAGCATGAATTATGTTCAACCTGGGGGCAGCTCGTTTCTTGCCCTTCAGGTGACCAAAAACACTTCAGCTCTGACACAGGCTGCACCAGCTGCTTCCTCACAGCTTCAGCATGTGCAATCAATTAGTTCTCAGTCCAGCCAACCAAGCGAAGGCAACGGCTTTGACGGAACTAGGCTGCATGGAGCTGGATCTAGTGCGCAATGGGACATGTGCTCGCGAGGCGATTCAGTGCATGCCCTGCGGACCTCACTCGCGAGGCAGGGTGCACATGGTGCTGTAGAGTTTGCACTGCAGATTCGAATTGCCGCAAGTCCGCAGGATACCATAGGCTTCGGAGATTTGTCACGTGTCGTGGAGCGTTTCTGTGGGTTGGGAGAAGCTCATGTCCATGCCATCTTCCGCTTAATGGACAAGGACTGCCATGGGCGTGTCGCTATACAGCCCTTCATCGACGTCGTATTTGCTGGATTGTCGTCAACACAGATGGATGCCATCAATGGCGTCTATTTGGTGTGGTTTCCATGATGGTCGTCAATCTTCTGCCTGAACACGATCTGCCACAGCATGCACAGATGAGAGCCATCAAAACTTGCAGACCCTTCAAAAGCATCTGGATGGAGACATGGATATCAGGCGTGTCCTGCAAATGTTGGACTTCAAAAACCATCCAGACCACCTGTCAGGCCGCAAGAGCAAGGCAATGCTGTTCGGCGAGTTTTCGGACCTAATTGCCTCCAACGCTGTCAGCTGGCAGGCATTCCAGCTGTACTGCAGGGGCGTTGCAACTTGTGCTAGCGAGCAAGATTTTATGCAACTGGTAAGCGGCTCCGTCTTTCAACACCAAAGCATGTGGCAACGTCACGGTTTATCAGCAGTCTGCCTTCAGGATGAACCCTCCATGCCGTGGCTTCAGCCCCACAATGCACAATGTGCATGTCAGGCACTCCAAGTCACCTCCTACTGTACCCATCAGCTTTGCCCCCTGTACAAAGCCATACTTGTTGTTGGGGACTGCAGCACTGCACATCTACCTTATGCACCTGTGAGACTGTCATGATAGGACTGATTTTGCCCTCTGACCTGCCTGGCTGTGCCGGACACACAGCCAGACCACACTGCACCTTGAGATATTCATGGTCTAGTGGCATCATCACTGGGACTGTGTAGGTACAAGAGTCGTGGCAGTTGAGGCAGCTTCAGCAGCGGCAGCACTCAGTTACCACGACAGCCGGGCATATCGCTGCCAACCACCAATCGGCACAGCCGAGGCTGCAGCGCATGTGTGGCAGCATCCGAAAGTTTCCTCAGGTGCGCCCTCGTAACGGCACAACTGGTTCCAATTGCTTTGTTCGAATGGAGCAGCACTGTTGGCATCGTAACAGGGTGTCGCTTTACGGTTGCATCAGAGAGCAATGGCATCCTGAATGTGGTGTCTCTCATGCAGCCTGTGCATGTCGGTACCAGCCCAATCTTTAATCCAAGCGCAGTTCCGCCGGATCTGGAGCGGACAGGGAAGGCGTGTGGCTTCGGTGCAGCCAACCAATCCACCATCCGCCTTGGTTGAGCATCGCCCAGCCTCCGAGAAGCGCACCAGGTCCGGAGATTGGATATCCCATCGACGCATTGCGACAACCTTGTTATTGCAAGATCCTCAAGTTTGGGGCTGCGTACCTGGGACTGTGGTAGTTAGGATGGTGGTGGCATGGTACAGCGGCAGACCTCCAGGATCAAACTGCAGATCTGTATCAGCCACCTGGACCGAACTGTCTCTTAGATATTTGGCACCCCAGCCGTGTGACCTGACTTCTGGACAACTTCTTACAGTGCCAATTGACTCCGTCGTCACATCAAACCATCAGCTATGCTTTAACTGCCAACCGCTTACAAAGTTATGTATCGCTTTGTTAAGAACAGTGTAACATGGAAACAATGACACCAAATGCGGACAAGATTTGTGCAGCTGTGAGTTTCGCAGTGGCCTGGCAGCATATGCAATGGGAATGCCAGGTGCACAGTGTGGAATTTGCATCTCGAAGTGGTCACTTGTTCTTGTGGCTCACTGGATCCATGCCTCAGCCCTTCCGCGGCCCTGGAGTTTGCACTACAATGGACATGTTGTCTCCCGCCCCGCTTCCTGCTGCCATGTAGAGGCGCTGTGGCCAATATACGCATGTTTCTGGGATGGTACGCAGTCTGTCTTTATAGAGAGAGCAGCACCGCACATGACTGACACTGTTGGCGTCAGTCGAATGCTTTTGTTCAGCTTACTAGGAGTGGTGCCCAAATCCATTTCAATTCACAGCCCTTAATTGTGCATTCTAGTCCATTCCTACTTGGTCATGCAAGGAGTGTTACCCACAGCGCTGGAGGCTTGCACAGAGCCAGGGCAGCTTAGCCAGAATGTTCCAGCGAGGAGCGCCGCATTCTTCTATGCAGGTTCATCCCGTACCTGCATTGGTGTAGGCTGCAAGGGAGCTCATAGATTCAATGCGCCCCATAGGAATACCTCCAGGCCATGTTGGGAGTTTGCATCATCTGCAGTGAGCCAAGATTGTGTGCATGTAGTCCGGACAAGCAGCTGTCAGCTGATCCGCCAGCGCCACCACACCTAATGATTGTGTCGATGCGATTTTCAGAAGATGATCCGATCTGCTGCGGATTTGTGCCCATGATCGGCGTGATTGATGCTGGCAAGTTGTCGTAAAGGCAACAGCTGGGGCCATCACATAGCACCGCAGACAGTAACATGGCCATCAATCCGCATTATCCTGATACTGCAAGATCGTTCGAGCTGGGGGATGTGCTGTGATTCGGCCTGAGCGCGAAGCTGTTTAAATCTTCGTTCCCGCGATATCAACGATGCCAGTCAGTGTGCACGAACAGAACCAGATCGTTGAAAGCGGCAAGTCGCGCACAAACTCCGGCTGGAATTGTGGCCAACATCTCAAGATCAGCTGATGCGCGCATAGTTCCGCTGAGGATTAGCTTGCGATGACGTTCCTGCTTGCCCAGCACAGGGCGGTTACGTGCTCAGCTTCGCGTGTAGGCATTATGCACACATTGCTGTTCATATTTCTGGATGCCAATGCAATGATCCATTACAGTGGTGGACGCTGAACGGGGCATGGGTACATAATTCCAGAGTTCAGCGTCGGAGCTCCGCGATGTTCTTCGTGTCGTGCTGCGACCATGTTTTCTTCGATGTAGCTAGGGCGTTGTCTTTCCAGCACCCGAAATACTGCATGTTGATGCTGTTATACTGTGGTTGCCTATCTAGCTCCTCCCGTGCAACTCTGCGTGCAAGGACGAAAGCCTGGTCGTGATTATGTGGGGCCATCGCCACGGCATGCGAAATGATCGATCTTCGGATCGAGCGGAGTCAAATCAGACCAAGAGTGCAAATGAAGAGCATCAGTCGACGGCAGCAGTCTTTAATTCAGCTTTGACTTTGCTCTCTGCTTGTCCGCTCCCGCACGCAGTATTCCCTGGGCATGCGGAGAAGAAACTTTCCTCAGGAATGGACGATTCCAACACTGTCAAGAGTAATTCTGAAACTCATGGGAGTGCCAATACTTTTGTGCACGCAACTGGACCGCAGTGCGAAGCATGCCCATCTACATGCTCCATTCCGCTGCAAGGAAGACTGCAACCAAACATTCCGTCGAGCTCAGCACCAGCTTCTATCCCTCAGCCCAGTGAAATCCACACGATTGTTTCAAAGACGTTTATGGATAGATGTGGCAGTGCAAGTACTGCCGGGCCGGCCTCGGCCAGTGAGAGCAACCTCACTGCTGCTGTGTTCAACTCGGGCATGCTCCAACAGGAGGCCGGCCAAAGGCAGTCGAGAAGTGCAGCGGCTGGAATATGTAAGCCTGAGATCCATCTAGTTCGTCCATCAGGCGAACCAAACAACACAGGAGCGGACGGCAACCATCATGTATCTGCGCCTTTTCCTCACATTTTGAGTCAGCATGGGCAAGCACAGACACACCATTCCTCAGCTACACAACAAAACTCTGCGAAAAAGGTGTTCATCCCATTCTTCATTGCCTCAGATCTCCTGCATGCATCAAGTAGGAGCAAACAATGCAAACTACTTGCTACAGACTAAGTCAATGACTGCACGAAGGTGCTTCAGCCCGCTGCAAGTCACCCAGCAACAGCACAGATGGAAACCATCCCGTGGATGAACGCGTCTGACCAAGCAGTGCACCAGCATCCACGCTATTCTGCTCTTCAAGCGTGTCCCTGGCGTCCTCAACTGCAACAGCAACTGCCTCGAGGGCAGCAGCCCCTGCTCCAGCCTCACCAGCAGCAGGCGCCACACAACCACGCTCGTCAACCGTTCCACCAGCAGCACCAGGCACATCAGGGCCGCCCGCAGCAGCAGCAGCAGCAGATGCCACGGCTAGGCCAGATGCCCCAGCCACCTGGTCAACACCAGCACGCCTCGCACACGCTGCGCAGCGACCAGCACTCACACCAGCAGCGCAGCAGCTCTGCCCGTCATCCGCGCCTCCCATTGCACCCATCCCAGCCTTCGCTACCAAGATCAGACCTCTCACAAGCCACAGGAGCTGCCCGCCCTCAGCTGCCTCCCTCGGCACAGCCCCCCACGACAGTCTCTCTCCCACAGCAGCCCACACAGCCTCCGCAGCTGCAGCAGCCCTGCGCCTCCAGACAAGCAGCCCGCCCGGCTCATGAGCCATCCGTGCACCAGCGCCACCGGCCACAACAGCCTCGCGTGCATGCACCACACCGCCATCATCCCCCGGCCGCCCGCAGCGGTCACCCGCAGGAAAGCACACGTACCCTCAACATCCCAGCATCTGGAGTTCCAGTGGTGCACCCGCACACTCAGCGCTTCCCTGATGCAGCACCCGGAGCTGCCCTTGGCCCTTCATCCTCAGCACCCGCACCTGGCAGCGCCATGCGTGGGCCGGGGGCCGGCCACCCTCAGCCGCACACACAAGCCGGGCTCGTTTACGCACAGCCTGCAGAGCTTCCATCCCCCGCGCGCATGCATGCTGCCTCCGCGCCAGCAGCTGTGATGCAGCAGCAGCATCAGCAGCCACCGCCGCAGCCCGACCTTACGCAGTCGCTCTGTCCATACGAGTCGTGCCCCGGGATCTTTGCTGTCTGCGGGGGGGCCATGCACCGGTTCAGTCTACCGGACGGCGACGCGTGGCGCTGCATGACATGCGGCTTCTCCGCCCTCGGCGAGCCGCAGGATGTGGCCGTGAAGCTGGCACTGGAGATTGTGCCCGCCGCAGACGACAACCTGGTGATTGCTGGGGCTGCCGGGGTGGGGCCAGATCGGGGGATCCGCGTGTTTGTGCGGCCAGCGGGCAAGGCCCGCAGAGCAGTGCAGGGTGCTGGGGGTGTGCAGGCACTGCTGCAGCAGCGCTGCGGTGTGGACTTGGGGGCGTCGTTGGAGGTGGGGCCGGAGTACGTGGCGTTTGCGGGGCCTGAGCTGCCTTCGCTGCGTGCCAAGCTGCAAGCGCAGCGCCTCCTGGACGGCTGCGGAGCAGACGTGCCGGGGTGGGCAGAAGCCAGCTACTTTGGGCGGGTCTCGCGGGAGGGGTGCGAGGAGGCCGCAGCCGCAATGCGGCGGATGCCGCCGACACTGCGGCACAGCCTGATGCCGTTCCAGGAGGAGGGGGTGCGGTTTGGGCTGCAGCGGAGCTCGCGGTGCCTCATCGGCGATGAAATGGGTGTGGCTCCCTTGCCGTGCCGGGCCTGAACGGGTGGCTGCGAGGCGGTGCCAGGGCCATTCCAAGGCTGTCGGTAGCCTGCGTTGTCTGCCTGCCTGCCCGTGCCGTGTCTTGCCGTAGCGACCCGCCAGATGTGTGTTGTGTTTGTCACGTGCGTCGCAGGTACAGTAGTGGTCAAGATGCCTGCCAGTCTTTCACAAGTCTGGCTGGCTAGCAGAGCGTTTGCAGTGGCAGTGTGGATGCCGTTGTCGTGCGAGACTGACGCGGAGTGGTACGGAGCATGCAGGTGTCGGCAAGACGGTGCAGGCAATTGCGCTGGCTGCGTGCCACATGCACGAGTGGACGCCGCTGCTCGTCGTCTGCCCGGCCAGCATCCGCCTGCTGTGGTGCGAGGAGCTGGAGAAGTGGCTGCCGAGCCTGCGGCCGTGCGACATCACTGTCGTGCAGGGCAACGCGGACTGGGGCACCGAGGGCCGCCTGGCTGACCGCGCGCCCGCCGCCGCCGCGGCGCCGGGCGACGGCGCCGTGGATGCTGAGGATGCGGCAGATGCCGAGGCTGAGGGGGGCCCCGGCGACACAGCGGAGGAGCGTGGGGCGCAAGGAAAGAGAGGCAGGCGGTTGTCGATAGTGGATTTTCAGGGGTCACAAGGGGCCTCTCAAGGGGGCGAGCAGGGAGAGGGGCGGCCGCGGGTGGTGGTGACGTCGTACCACATGGCCGCAAACCTCTCGTGCCGGCGGTGCACCAAGCACGGGGACGTGTGGGGGCGGCACCAGTGCCCGGGCTACCCGCACTGCCTGGCTGCGGGGGCGTTCCCGTTTGTTATAGTTGACGAGAGCCACCATCTGCGCACGACGGCAGGGAGGAAGGATAACGCACAGACGGAGGCTGTTCGGCGGCTCGTGCGCAGCGCGCAGCGCGCCGTGCTGCTGACCGGGACGCCGTCAGTGACGCGGCCGTTTGACCTCGCGGGCCAGCTGCACTCGCTCGCGCCGCAGCGGCTGCACGGCGTGGATGCGTTTGACGAGTTCAAGACGGCGTTCGCGTGGCGGTACTGCCAGCGGCGGCTGGTCGCGCAACGGCGAGGTCGCGAGAGCAAGCGGTGGGCACAGAGCGGCGCGGAGCGGCTGCGGGAGCTGGCGGGCGTGCTGCGCCGGGACTTTATGGTGCGGCGGCTGAAGCGCGACGTGCTGCCGCAGCTGCCGGCGAAGCGGCGGCAGGTGGTGCGGCTGGAGCGGCCGAGCGCACAGGACTACAGCCACGCTGACTCCGTCGCGTTCCAGGTGCGCCCCTGTGGCCTGCGTCCCTCTCTCCTTCACTGACACTCCCTTTCCGGGCATGTTCCGGCGCGGCCCGTCTGTCAGTGAGCTGCGTGGCACGGCCGATGTCTGACCTGCAGACACGCTCCTTCGGATTGCGCAGACGGGAGACTGCCTCTTTGTTTCCTCTAGAAGCGCCGGATGGTCTGACTCTGAATGATGTGCCATGGAAACAGCGGCTTGGGCCTCGTACTGTCGTGGTATCTCACGGTAGCGTCTGGTTGGGTGCGATGCCGCATGCGAGATCCACCACGCAGGCGGTCAGGGGCGATCCGGGAGTGGGTGCGGTGCAGGCGTACCAAGCGGAGCAGGACCTGGAGCAGGCGCGCAGCGGCCAGGAGACCACTGCGGCGAAGCGGTTCTTTCTGGGCGGGGGCCGTGTGGGTGAGGACGGTGCGGAGGCGGCAGAGTCGGAGGAGGACGGGTCGGAGGACGATGTGGAGGAGGCGCGTGCAGGCCGGGGCCGGCAGCGGCAGGGCGGCAGACACTTCCGGCTGATCGGGCGGGAGGTGACGGACGACAACAGAGACAAGCCTGTCACGACCGCTCAGCACCTGCTTGGCCTCGCCAAGCTGCCCCAGGTGTGCCGCCCCTGCCTCCTCAGAGCCTCGTGTCTGTTGCACACTGCGGCACGTCCTGGCAGGGCAGCCATGCACCCACCCTCAACCACTTGGCTGCCCCATGGCTCGACCCGATTCAGCAGCACGACTGAATCAACGAGCCCTGGAACCCCGCGTGCTGCCTGATTGAAACACCAGGTGAACTCGCCTTCTCGGCGACATGAACGTGTCCTGTCGGTGCAACCTCTCCCGAGAGAAACTCAGCATCGACTGAGCTGATGAGGCAGCACAGGCCGCCGCGCTCCGAGCCCACAGTGCCTCTGCCTCAGGTGTGTGAGTTTCTCGAGACTCACATCTTCCCGCAAGACTCCTCCCGGGCCGGGGCGCACGTCTCGCAGGCGGCCACGGCCAGCACGCCGCCGCCGAAGGTTCTGCTGTTTGCGCACCACCGCACCGTCATGGACCGGCTGCACATGTTCCTCCAGGGCTACGACGTCACCAGCACGGCCGCGGCCGAGATGCGGCAGGTGCGGCCGCCGGTCGGCCACATCCGCATCGACGGCTCGACGGAGCACAGCCTGCGGGCCGAGATGCAGCAGCACTTCAACAGCGACCCCGACTGCACCGTGCGCTGCCTCCGCACTCCCTCTGCACATTCTGCCCTTGCACCGCAGCCGATGCCGCCGCTCGGTTCGCCACCTGCACTTTGCCACCACATCTGTGATCGTCATTGCGGGCTGATCTGCGAATGAGGAGGGCTTGGGCTGCTGGCAACGGCCGACACGACCACGTATTGTTGTGTCGACCACGAGGGCTGTATCTGCATTGTGCCAGCTTCCCGATTCTGGATGCTGTCTGTCAGGCCCCGCCTGGTGCCCAAGCGACAGGGCCCTCCGTCTGTGCCCCTCAGGATGCCACCTGCATCATGCACACGCACAGGCTTTGGCCGCCGGGCTATCACCTTGACGCCCGCAGGCGCTGCATGCATCTCACATCTCCCGGACAGGAACAGGCCGGAATACCCATGGCTGGAGCCCGTGCTGCGGTCACGTCTGCCCGTCTGTACGCCTGTCTATGCTGGCGGCGTGCCGCACGGGCGCCGTCCATCGAGCGTTTAAGCAGAGCACTGGCGGCGCTTCCTCTGCTCTTCGAGGGCTGGAGCCGCCACCGGGGTGGCGCAGAGGCGCCCGGGCGTGCAGCCGCAGCCCTGCCGCGGTGTGTGTGCGCGCACTGACACCGTGCAGCGTGCACACAAACCCTGTGGACGCACATGGAAACGGCGGAAGTTCCTGAGGGGCCCGGGTGGTGGTGCAGGTGGCGCTGCTGTCGATGAACGCGACGGCCGTCGGCCTCGACTTCAGCGCAGCCACGACCGTCGTGTTTGCGGAGGTGCCGGACACGGCGGACGTGCTGCTGCAGGCGGAGGGCCGAGCGCACCGCCTCACCTCCCGCGCCGCCGTTAACGTCTACGTGCTCCTCTGCAAGCGCTCCCGCGACACCGCCTCGTGGTGCCGCCTCGCCGACAGCCTGGAGAAGCAGGCCCCGCTGCTCGTCGGCGCCGGGGCGCGCCCCGGTGCGCTGTCCCCGCCTCGCCTGCGCCTGCTCATCTCATCGACATGCATCCACACTCCCCGGCGTGTGCCGGGTCGCGTGCCAGCGAGGCACAGCACAGGGTCACTGATGCAGTCACAGAGTGTCTCGTGTAGACACACAGAAGGCACTGCATGTGGATGGCATCCGGGAGCTGAAAGATGTGCTGGCGGACCCCTGTACGCACGCCCAGCAAAGCACCCACGAGGCCGGCAGGGGCAATCGCGTTGGGCCCCCAGGCTCTGTCCCAGAGCAGCAACAGGCGGTTTCCATGGACGCCTGCACCTCAGTTGCCGCAACCACGGGGCGAGAGCCCGGAGCCGGTGATGCTGGCGGCGACCGAATGCCTGGGCGCCAGCCGCCGAGCGTCCCTGATGCCTCCACGCATGCCGTGGAGCCCCGACGCGATGATAGCGGCTGCCGTGTGGCGGGCGTGCAGTCCCCGCCGCGCAAGGAGGCGGCCGTTGTGGCTGCGCTGCTGGCTGACGCGGTCGACGCATGCGTGCGGGAGGTGGCAAGACCGGCGCGTCATGCCGTTGGTGTGGATGACGGGGACCGAGCAGAATGTCCTCTGGCCGCTGTGGGGCGTGCTACCGAGCGCAGCGGCCGGGGCGACGCTGCAGCATCGCCGGGGTCGAGCCCGGGGGGATGTGTGGCACTTGTAGCTGGCCGCTCACGCCGGCCGCCTGCGGATGTGGTGGGGGGGGCGGGCGAACCTGCGATGCGCGCTGTGTCCGAGGATGAAGCGGGGGCAGCACGGCATGCGCACAGGGTTTCAGGAGGGGCCATCCCAGCGCACGGCTCGGGGCTGGTGGGTTGTACGACTTCAGAGGATGGCGGTCCGGGTGTACAGGGTGGTGAGCGACGGCGTGATGGTGCGGCCAGGGGTGTGGGAGATGCTGGGGTGCCTCTGGAGGAGGGGGTGCCAGGGGTGCAGGCGGCGCGGCAGGGCGAATGTGAGGAGGCAACGCTGCGGTCTGGCGGGGCGTGCGGACATGAGCCGGAGGAGCGACCGGGGGATGGCAGCCTGCCCGCGCATTTGCCTCGCGTGCATGGCGGTAAGGGCTCAGGCGCAGCGGGGATGGGAGAATATGTGCCGGTAGGTGTGGCGGTGCCAGAAGGGCTCCGCCATCAGCTTGGGGCGACGCAGGATGGAGGAGGCGGGGGGGGCAGTCAGCGGTCACAGGGGGGCGCAGGGGATGAGGAGGCGGGTGCGGGGGTTTTCTTCATGATGAACATGCACACAGACAATGTGACGCTGCTGGAGGGCGGCAGCGGAGCCGTCCCGGTGGGGCTGAAGGTGCCGCTGCACGTGCTGCAGCCTCAGGCCGGCGTCGCGATGCAGGAGCAGGCCGACCGCCTGGCCGAGGTGCTGCGGGTGTGCCCCTGTTGCTGACCAGGCGTTGCTGCTCTGCTTGTGTTGGCGTCGCCATCGTGCGCAGGAGTCCGGGGCGTGTGCTCCGCGGCCAGGCGTGACCCTTCTCCGCGGCTGGGGTGTGGCGGCGGCTACGCCGCTGCGATTGTCTGGGCTGCATGGGTTTGAGAGCGACGGTGAGCTTGTCGCAAGAGCGCAGCGCGTGTCATGTGTGGTTGGGCATGTGCTCTCGTGGTGACGCCGTGGCGTAGCGTGCGTGCAACACCGACAGACAGCATGCCCACCGGCGCGGCACCATGCTGCCGTTGTGCGTATGGTGTGGCCAGGCGGCGTGACCAGGCGCGGGTGCTTGCAGCCACTGCTGGACCGGGAGATGAACGGCGGCGCGGCCAAGATGCCGTGGGGAGGCATGGCGCGCCTCGAGGCGGAGTGCAGCTGGCGGCGGCTGCGCGGTATCGCCGCACGCGCGGTACGCTTCGGCGCAGAGTGGACGGCGCTGTCCGCAATGCAGCGCTTCCAGGTCGGCGGCGGCGTGCTGGACCTTGACACGGCGTCGGGGCTGTCGGTCGTGCATGCTGGCCACGCTGCGGCAGCGGGGGCAACGCAGGTCGAGGAAGAGGGCTGCTTCCTTCGTTCAATCGACCGCAGGTGCGGGGCTGCGCTTGCCCGTGTGTGCGGTTGCCCGCTCACCATGCACCGCTGCGCGGGAAGGCCTGTTTGTGAGTTTGTGTCTCGTGCTTCCGCATGGAGCCTCACCGTGATGCCGCCCTTACGGCGGTCTCCTCCTCTGTCCCTGTGCGGCATCTGGATGCCGCTCCTATGACCATCGCTGCTCTCGTGCATGCAAACCATAGCCACGTCCTGATGTGTGGCCGTCCCGTCAGGCGCACGGCTCCTGCGCCGGACACTCCACGCGTGTTGCATGCTGTGCGCAGCGACTGCCAAGCCAGAGTTTGACACGGATCTCCCTGCGCACGCTGCCGGTGTGCTGTGCGTGCACAAGGCGGCACGGCAAGCGGAATGTATGCCATGGTCATCGGCATGCATGCGCGCCAGTCAGGCACGGCGCCCGGTACGCCTGGCGCGGTCACATGAGCAAGACACCTGAGCCCCTGAGCCACACCGTGCAAGGCTGTGCTGCAAGGGGCCAAGCGCCCTTGGTGGCCCCATGCACGAGTCCGCCGCGCTCAGCGCCTGGCCCCCATGCATGGCCTGCCATTGGCCTGGTGCTGCCGCGGCCTTAGTCTCTGCCGCTGCAATGTAAGCACGTCGAGTGCAGCGGGCATGGCGCCACGGCTCCAACCACTGCCAGCTCCGCCTAGCGGGTGCTGCCTGCACGTCCGGCTGTGTGCACAGGAACGTGAGGCTGCGGCTGAAGGATGGCGAGGAGTGGCGCGAGACGAGCGTGACAGTGCCGACGAGCGGCGGCCACAGGGTCATGGCTTTTGACCAGCCGGTGGGCACCGACAAGGGCGGGCGGCCACAGCGGCTGTGCTGCAACTGCAAGCGCACCATCCGCGACGCCACCGCCGTTGACAGCGGCGGCACGCTCAGCATGCTCGACCTCTTCTGCCAGACCAGGTGCTCTCCGTGCGCCGCTGCCTGCTGCGGCCGTGTGTCCCTCTCGGGGCTTCTGCAGGCACTCGGGCATGGCTACGACGTGCTGGGGTGCTCGAGTTGAAGGCGGCTGCGGTTGAGGGCAGCGCCATGGCCACGGTTACCCACACCTTGTGGGTTTGTAACAGCAGCTCCGAAACACTCGTCGGCGTCACTCACCGTGCATCGTCCCGTCATGCGTCGTGCACTTTCTGCGGAAACACCGTCGGTGAGCGTGCAACAGGGCGGCAGCGATCAATTGGATCACGACTCCGATGCAGGTGCCAGAACGACTTCATGCTGCTCAAGAGCGCGGCGGCTATCCGTCGGCAGCTGTTTGCGATCGAGGCCGGCCAGTGCCAGAAGTGCAAGCTCGACACAGAGAGCCTGCTGCGGCGGATCAAGAGCCTCCCCGGCAGCACGGCGGGGCGCACGGAGCGCAAGCGGGTGATTGTCAAGGCCGCAGCGGAGTGGGGCCGAAACAAGGAGACCCTGAAGGCTGCGGAGCGGCTGGCCCGGCACCCCGTTGCGGGTTCGCTGCGCTCTCGCCTTGCCGCTGCTCCCTGACGTAGCTCGCGTGGTGTTGCCACGGGGCAGTTGTGAGGCTACAGGCACTGCCGCCCACGTGTACGCTGATGTGTGGATTCCATACAAAGGAATTCGTACACGCTGATGTGTGGATTCCACACAGCCACGGTGTTCTCGGCCGAGTCGTGCGCCGCGACCATGCCTCACCTGGCGCATGGGGCGACCGTGCTTTCTGCAGCCACGCCGCATAGCTGTCACCCAGGCAAGCCGCGGGCTCTCACCCGCTGTGCTGACATGGCCGTCTCCTGGTTCAATCAGACTGCTCAAATCACTGGTGGTCCAAGCACGCAGGGTCAACTCGTGTTGGTGGACGCGTCCACTCGCTCCGCCTGCATCGTACCTCAACACAACCTTGCCTGCGTTGGGCCCTGCCAGGCAAACCGCACAGTTGTGGGTGACCGTTCGCATGGAGGAGGGCAGGTCAGTTCAGGGAGCGTGTAGTTTGATGGGCAGGGGTCTCATGCGACGGGGTCAAGGCAGCAGAGGTAGAGGCGGTGCGTGCAGGCAATGCGTGGCAAGCAGACCACATCAAGGCGGTGCACCTCGGCGGAGGGCTGTGCGACATCACCAACTTCCGAACCCTGTGCACCATCTGCCACATGCGTGTCACCAAGGAGCAGGCAACCCGCCGCGCACAGCTGCGCGCCGCCGGCAACACCCGCACCATCACCGCCCTCTTCAGCTCGCAGAGCGAATCCAAGGCTGCAGCGAGCGCTGACAAGGTGCTGCAGGGTGCCGGAGGAGTCGGCGGGGGGCACGCGCGGGCGCTGGCCAGCGGCGGTGCGAAGCGGAAGGCGGGGGCGCTGGTGGAAGCACTGGCCAAGGCAGGAGGGAAGCGGCTGGCTGCCGGCAGGCGGCGGTGTGGTGCAGCGGTGCAGCGGCGGCCCCGTGGTGAAGCGGTGCAGGCGACAATCACGCCAGGCGGCCAGATCCAGCGCGGGGCGTCGCAGCAGAATGCAGGCCGCTTGCGCAGCGAGCATGGGGCACAGGCGAGCGGCGCGGGAGCAGCGCGTGTAGTGGTGGTTGATTCGGATTCGGACTTTGAGACAGATAGTGCAAACCTGCTGCGGCCCGCGGCCAGGGCTCTGAGGGACGTGCAGAAGACTCCATGCGCCGGTGGGGATCCTGGCGAGGCGGAGGATGTGGCAGATGCTATGCCATCTGCATGAGGCTTAGACTGCATGAGGTTGAGGGCAGCGGGTGCAGAGGCAACGCGGCTCTGATTGGCTCTTGTGCAGTCAATCGGGACTCGCAGCACCGTGGTGTGTTATTTGACAAGCGTGGCAGGGTGGCTGTTCGGCAAGGGACAATTTGAGTGAAGATATGCCTCGAGGCAGAGCCAGTGAGAGCTGCTGGATTGCATTTCCTGGCACATGAGTGCAACGCCATTGGCATGGTCAGCTGCAGCGCCAAGCGAGGTCACGCTGCCGCATGCAGACTTGCCGATTCACTGATGATTCGGTGTCAAGTTTGGTGGGTAACTCATGCTTCCAGCCAGTGCGGCATACACATGCTAAGACCAGTCCTCGTATCCTGTGAACAACGGATCTTGCGTGCGTATAACATTCATGCGGCCATACGGTACTACACCAGGTCAAAAGGCACCACGGATGGGTGCAGGACACGTCATGCCACACCTGGATACCATGCTTCACGGTGGACCACCTGCCACATCATGTACAACACAGCCAGTGCAACATAAGGCATTGCAGGGACTTTGGGTGAGAGTGTAGCGGAGCCACTGTCACCTTAATTACACCATGGCAGCAACCTGCCCATTGCTCATCAGCCTCGCTCTGATGCACAACTCGTTCCTGTGGCAAATCAGCCGCATGCCTCCCAAAAACAGTATCAAAGGCAGGAGAGCATACGGTCCAAGAACGGCACCACTGGCACACCAGCACGAGGCAGTGTACCGCTCGCCTGCTGCCGCGCCAGCCCTCAGCACACTTGTTTCAGTGCCTAGGGCACAGGCAGGCAGGCTCTGCGGCCCCCCCTGCGCCGTCGCTGCGCATCGCCGCCGTGCACATCCATACACAATCACGCTACATAGTAGTTGGAAAATTTTGCTGCTGTACTGGTGCACAACTGAGGCAGCACCGGCTCGCTCTCCATCCGGTTCAGGGTAAGTACACGTCATTTGCAGGTACCCAAAACATGCCCAAGGCACAGGAGAACCCCCAACCCGCGCCCCCACCATCATACGGCCACATGCGACAGGTACGACGCCGGCACGCTGAAGCCCGCAAAGCGCTCGAACATGCGGTCCGGAAGCTTGTCCAGCAGCGGCAGCGACGCGACCTTTCCCCACTTGGCGTGCTTGTACTTTGTGCACACAAACGGCTGCTTCTTTGTCTTGTTGCTAACGGTCAGAAGTGTCCGGTGCAGCTGCCGCACGCACTCCTCAAGCTCAGGCGCGGTGTGGAACGCGTACTGCTCGAGCGTGCGGGTCCACAGCACGTGCTGCCGCGTCGCGGCCGGCGCCTGCTCGGGGGGGACGTGGACGATGAGGGCGCGCGCGAGGAGGATGGCCGACGCGGCGATCGTGGAGCAGCGGTGGCGCAGCATGCTGTAGTCGAGCAACGAGAGCTCGAGGATGTAGCGCGCCAGCGCCTCGAGGCACTGGTACTCCATCACTGTGGCCACATGGGCGGCCCGGAGGAAGCGCTGCAGGAACGCCTGCACCAGAATGCACCCCTGAGACTCCGAGACGTGGACACGAGCACTCGCAGGCACCAGCACTGTAGAATGGAGGGTCCACGTGGGGGGAGGCGTTGTTGGTAGACGTGGGGGCTGTCTCACAGTGGCATTGTGGTAGTGGGGGCAGTGTTTTGGGACTTGCAGCATGCCATGATTGGCGTGGTGCCCAGCTCAAGGCAGTCCAGGCTGGGCACCATGTAAAGGCACCTGATGTGTTTGTGCAATGAGAGCGGGGTAGTGCGTTTGGACAGAGTGTGGGGGCATGCCTTGGGTGTTGGTGAGGCTAGTCGGAAGTCGAGGCCTTGGAGGACTTCTGCCTCCGCGTCAGCGATGTCTTCCACGGAGCACACGTGGTCTGTAATGTACGAAAACCGTTCCATATGTGGCGGATGAATCTCTTCATATTTGGCAGCGATGCACATGCAAGTGACGCCAAGTAGCTGGAAGTCGGAGTTGTTGATGGGATGTGTTGAGAGGAATCGGTCAATGTACGCGATCGCTAAGTACAGCGTCTCAGTGACGAGCTTGAACTCATCCGAGACTTCGATAAGCCAGTCGATCAAGACAGCCCGCATGTGGCTAGTGATCTTGGACTGCACATTGTCGACGTAGTCCGGGCTGGGCTGAAGCTTCATCTGCACAGGAACACTCTGTTCAAATTCCAGCACTGAATTCACCAGGAGCAGCAGTTTGGACAACCAGCCTCTAAAGCACCACTCTCCTGCCTACACCACTATACCTGGAGCTTCACCAGATGTGGCGACGCGCAGTGCAGCAGGTGGTGTGACGTCCATGATCAGGCTTGAACTGTGCGTGCAGTCCAAGGCGGTGGCTACCGGGGAGACGCCTCGTCACCAACGGTCGTTGTGAACACTGGTCAACAATCAACACTGCCTTCGACTTGAAGTTCAATGTTTCAAATTGAAAGCGCACCTCCATTTCACGCATGAATTCTGCATTTGCTTGTGCATACGCAGACACCATCTGAATCTGATTACTGAATGGATCATCGATGTCTTGCACCTCTGTATACGTTGACGGCAGGCCTGCAAGTTCGCAAAAAGCAAATGTAAGCACTGAAATACTGTAATTCTGCACTAAGATGACTTTCGGACTACCATGTATTTGAAAGTGGGTGAAAATGCCGTGCGAAAGTGGCGCACCGGCACATGCTTGAGCCTCGTCGGAATCCGTACTTGAGATTTTTCTAACCTGCAAAGCATTTCATAAAACTTACTCTAGCGGTGTCAATCTTTGATTTGCCTTGTACCCAGGCGATGCCGCTTTCGGCAAGCACGGCTGGCCGGCACCAGCTCACGATTGAGCCGTTCCCAACCAGGCTCGACCTCCCAGAGCCAACATTACGAACTAAGACATACTACATGTTGCTAATATATAACGCAAGAATCACACCGGTGAGCTCGGTACTTCGGGTATGGACCCTTCCGTACGCTCCCCCCGTGTATGAGCAGAGCCGGCGACTTCAGCCACTTGCAGCCTATTTTTATCCTGCACAGGCACAATAATATATCAGATTAGAACACCTGGTCAGCTAAAATTAGTCCAGGAAGTAGCCTGAAGCGCAATGTAGCGCATGCAACGAATCGTCAGAGAGCACTAGCGTGTGAACAGCGTACCTGCTTCGCTTGCTCTCCATGCAGAGATAAATTCCCACGGAATGCATTTGTCACGTCAGTTAGAGCGTATAATCGTCTCGGCCTCCCACTGGGCTCCTGCATTTGTGAGCAACAGTCGCGCAGGCTGCTGCCACGAACAACACAGGTACGGCAGACTTCAGAAACGCAACATGATATCAAGATGATAGGATGTTTACCTTGTTGGAAGCAGCTGGTGACGAGCCTTTTCCCGCCAGCTTGAACTTTCGACGGGGGACTGCCGCGTCGGCCTTTCCTGCATCGCTCTCCAAGGCAACACCTGTCACGGAAGTAGATTTCTCCATACTGAGCTGATAGTGCAAACTGCAGAACCTAGTTCTGGTATTGCTCAAGCAGGTAGTGTGGTCTGAACATGCAAAGGCAGCAAGATACTGTTGTACCGCAGTGTACACGCTGTAGAAATGCGCAACTGCAGTCGTGTACAATACAGTTCATTCACAGCGCTATTATTGTATGTGGATGGTGTTGAGCGCTCCGACATTCGCGCCGCTTCATGTGGCAGCAAAAACGAATTTCGTGCTGGCATGCATGCACCGCCCATGGCCGTGACAACTGCATGGCCGGCCAGATTCATCGTACGTTGTAAACGTCAACCACGACGTGATCAAAGAGTGATAGCAACGGAGCTATGCTCATCACACGTTTTCAGCAGATGATCAGCCTGTTTTTCCTGATTACCTCTACGGCTTGCTGCTGAATGTCATCAGCTGAAGCCAGATTTGACGTGCAGATCTAGCTATAGACTGCGCTTGCAATTGTGAACAAGGCCGCTGACAAGCTTTCTGACGGCCAACATCGTCAAAGACCATCATGTATATATATCAGACTCGTACTTTGCTCCATGTATGTATTCCGAAAGTGCTGCACGCGAGCATTGAGCAAGGCAGGCAACAGCAGTGCTGGTTGTGCACACCGGCCGCGGCTCGAGTCGGAAAAGGCTCGTGCAGCGAAGACGGGAGGATCGCATGGACGGTTCATGCTGATGGAAAGCGTAATCGTCGTTTACGAGGCGCATGTTTATTTATCTGTGTGGATGTGAACTGTGCCCGTTGCCAGCCGGTGCTGGTGAGCACGCGTACGGTGATCCCTGTTGAAGGGAAATTTCACGTGCAACCGATGAATCAGCATCGGTTGTTACGCCAACCGGCCCGCGAGCACATCGCACAGCCTCCAACCGCAGTCTGAAATGTAATGATAGATTCAAATTAGAGCCTGTTGGACAATGAAGTGACGTTTGTAGTGACGCCTGGCACAGGAACAGGGAGGCCGTATACGTGTGGAGCGTTCGCTGTGAAACAGACATCAGCATGCTTTACATCTCAAGTGTGATGAACATGCCTCAAACAGGAATATGTCGGGACTGCACATGTACATTGCCCTGAACAATTCGCAACAGGGTCTGTACCTTGCGTCTGTCACCAGGTATCAGGCCTTTTCAAAGCACCGGCACCAGCAGGAGAAATGAGCTCCAATTGCTACTCTTCAGCTTGCATGAATCATGCCCGCGGACTATGCGAAGAGTGTGCATCCAAAAGCGCATGGCCTGTGCTTGACTTAATCTCGACCATGTCTGCCATCAACAACACACCATGGCAGCAGGAAAGACCAACATACTCATGGCCTGACAGGAGGCAGTTCCAGGTGTCATCGAGTCGGTACCGAGCAAGTACTCCCCAAAAATATAATGCTAATCAGAAGCAAATTGAACACGTAGATTGCATGCTTGGACACGTTGCCAAGTGCTGATGAACCAAAATTAAGCATCAGACATAGTTGTTGCATGCCAGCCGCTTGTAACAACGGCCAGCAGCATGGATGCATACGCTGGCTAGTACGTGCCAATGTCACACTATGTCATGTATTACAGCTTTCCTCGTTCGACAGGCGCGTTACATAAAGCACATGCACCCCACGCTTGTAAAATTCTGTCAATCACCTTTAGATTCCTTCTCTGAAGCTAACCGTTTGTCTGCGATTCGTCTGAGCGCTTGATGTCCAACTACAAGCATGAACAAGGCCAGTCCTGCCAGCGGTATAAACAGGTCCACCAGCTTCATTCTCATCCAGAACCATACGCCCAGACAGAGCGTAACGGTGATACTTGCCATGAAAAGAGAAGAAAAGACAGAGTCAGCCACGCCGGATACGTTAGCATTCAGCTTGAAGAACAGTATGTAGAAGAATGCAAATAATGGAATTGAAACAAACGAGCTACCAATCAGAGGCACAATAGTTGGTAGAGATGGCTGATCAGGCCGGAAGGTGTGCTGCAGAGGTGGAGGAACGTCAAACTGTGCCCAATGTCGATTTGTTGGCGGCTTCTGCAAAATTTCTCCACTCCTGTCAAGAACTCCGATCGAGCCAATATACCATTGCATTGGCCTCATATTGGCATCTCCCACTGAAAGTGTCACCGTAACGGCGCCTCCCTGTGCACACCTCAATTCTCAGGCAAACCTTACAACCACTCCACACGCGCACTTGTGTCCCACACTTGATCTAGGGTTTTCAACATTACATGTACACGGCGGAATGACGCGGTGGATCTTCGAAGGGGCCATTATGTGTATTCTTGTTAGCAACCAACACACGCCGGTTAATCAAGTCATCCAGTAGATGAGTGTGGCATGCATGTCAGGTCCGAAACAAGGAATGCAGCGTTAATGCCACTGTACCAGCGTCTCTTTCAAAGACGACACAGAGTGCAACACAGAATTTGCCCCGCAATACACAGCATAGGAACAAACCAGTGGCTTGAGATCTGTGGCCTTCAAGTTTCCCTTCAGATGCTTGCTGCTTTTCCCTTGTTTCATCAGCACAGCCTTGGAGGTCAGAGGATTCTCAGTTGTGAACATCACGCTCGCGTATGCAACTTTGGAAATGTCACATGTAGTTTCAACAGTGATGACTACTGAATCATCCTCGCTGACCACTGTTTTCGATGGCAACATCTGCGAGGCCTGTACTGTGTGGGATGCCCCGAATTGAGGTTTCCATGACATGGAAACAAAATTACAGTCCACAATCCTGCAATCAGACGAGTTCTTCGTGTCAAACGGGTGATCTGCACGCGTGGCACGTCTCTTGGACTCGAATTGGAACAGGCGGGGGAGAATACCTTTGTTCCGGCTGTACTGGACGTGCAGTGTCATCAGCCTATACACAACTTTGCATTTACAAGATGTCACGAGACCTTGTGTTGGGCAGGTCAATGCAGTTTACAGTGAAATCAACACTAACGTACCCACGCGCCGGCGATGCATGCCAAGATCATGGAAATCACCGGAGCTCCGGCAAGCAATACGCTGTATCTTGCCATGTGTGCTGGCATTTTTGGTGAGGCAGGAACACCAGCGCGGGAGTGCTGTCGTCTTGGTGGACTTACGAAACTGCACGCACGCACCGCGTCTACCAACGATGCAGAGCCACAGATGGCAGTCTCTCTGAAACATTAAACGATTTGAGTGGCATCCACCGTCTGCGATACCCATGTATTGTGCGTGGTGCAGGTGCGACGCTGCGGGTTCGCACCTGACATCTTCATGCATGGCCACTGGGCAGATGGGTCGCCATTTAACCATGCAAAGCCAGGATCATCAGTCACAAGGACTTTCGGCAACCAGATTATGTGCTATCTTGAAGTGGCATCGTAAATTTTGTCTACATCCCGCTTGTCAGCAGGTCGCACCGTACTTGTGGCCGAGACCGGGATTATTTCTTACACGTCGTACTCTCGCTAAATATAAATTTGCGTCTTCCATTCTGATTAAGGGGTTGTTGAAACGGGTAAGCGATCCCCAAGAATTAATACTTGAACGTTACTGTCGGTCGTCGTAGCATTAGCAACCACTGCATGCAACTATGGATACCTTTTCATATGTTAAAGCGGTGTATTCGCATGCAGAACCCCAGGGCAAGCGTTGTACTGTGCTGCGCTTATGATGGAGGCCCGATGTGCAAGTGTGTCGCACTCACAGCCATCGCGACCAACGCTGCGAAATCAATCCCCGCGGCCGAACCTGAGGAATGCAACACGCTCGGGATGCGCCCTGCGTTGCCGTGAAAAGATAGATGCTGCACGATTTACGTGCTGCCTTGCGACTGCCACAGTTGCTCCACCAGCATCTGCCGCGAGTGCAGTGCAAATCCACTTCAGCATACCTTACCGCGTAAACTTTGGCCAGGCTTTGTGTTTACTGGGGTCTTCAGAGGAACTAGGGGGCTGGGACGTAGCAGGTCGGGTGTGATCTGGTACATCTGCACATAATCTGCCATGCAAGAACATGCGATGATCACGAAACATGCGGTTCCTCACGCCACATGCTTGTACTATTTGGTGCAGGTGTCGATGGATTGGAGTGAAGGGGATATTTGGGAGGCGCAGATAGAGGCATCCGGTGATCATGTCGAGTACAAGTACTTAGTGGCCGATCAAGATGGTTCCATCGCGGTATGGAAGCCAGGTGGAAACTTCGAAATTGACACTAAAGGATTCTCTGGGAAAGTGTTCGTGGAAGACGCATGGGATGGTACACTCCATGAAGTACAAACGAGTGGTACCTGGGAGAATGGTTCTCCCCCAAGAATGGGGGAGACGATGATGGCGGGACCATCATCGGCAAAAGCTCCGGTGCCAGTTCAACAGGACGGAGAGATTCAGGTGGCTCATCCGTCTCCCCATGAAGGTGAGTATGATGCTGTGCTGCGGGAAGCATTGCAGAAAGCATTTGGGGAGCTGGAGGACACCCTGCAACGTAGCCTGGCCTTGGCAGAGAACGTTGATCCGGCAGACCCTCGACTGCTCCGTAATGATCAGAAGCTAGCGGCCGTACATCGCCGTGCAACTTCGCTATCGAAGGCCATAGATGCAGGTTCTCCCCCGCCTGCATACATCTTGAAAGAGATCGAGAGGCAGCAAGATGATGAAGTTCTATCATAGTACAAGAATAGTATCAGGTTATAGTTTTGTTCCCAGTAAGTGGCGTGTAAACGAGTATGCACCTGTTGATTTGAGTTCACATATCACAGCCAAGCGAGCTAGTGCAGTCCACTGAACTGGACACTTCGCCAGGGTCAATTTGCACATGCCATCAGTCTGGAACGGATTCGTGCCTTCCAAGTCTGTAGAGGGAGTAGATCATGTCACATGGCATCGAGCTCCGATAAAGCAAGCGATATCTCTTTGTATCCAATTCTGCCAATGACTACCTCGACATCCAGTTGGACATTGACATGCAACTGACACAGCTTCGAGTGCTCCGCTGCAAAGTAATTTCCTGTCGAAATTCATCCCGTTATGAGATGTGCATGGAACACATGACGCCATCGTCTTCACATTTTTGACAGTGGTACTGCGTTACACTGTAGTACTCATTGGGTGCTGCCTGCGACAGTTGACCACATCTCCTACCAGGCCTTTCCACAAACGGACATGCACAAGCGATAGTGCACACGGTGCATTGTCCCGGCCACACCCACGCACGAGGCAGCTATGTAGGGACTGCCTTTCGGCGCTTCTTACTCCGCTTTGAACCTGTGCGATCCGTAATTTCATCATCACTTTCATCTGGAACGGCATCTGCCGCATATTCAGCGTCCTCCTGATCCTCATCTTGTTCTCCACCAAATAGGTAAGAGTTCAGAACAGCATAATCTACTGGTGTGCGCCGCCTCTTCCCCGACATCACCTCCCCAACTTCTGCCCCTGCACAACAAAACTCATGAGCACCACGGATTGCTTCGCGTGCCCCCGCAGCTGTCATGGGCTGCACAGCATCTGTTTCCGACCAGTACATGTGAGCCCACAAGCAGACACACCTGTGACATTACCTGCGCCACTAGGCCCCGCCTTACCAGGACTGCTTCCATCATCTTCCCGTATATCAAGGCTGGCATCATCGTCATCATCAATATAATCGTCAGACGAGTTCCCACCATCATCCTCGTCGTCTGCACTCTCCATTGCATCCTCATCGTCGTCCTCCTCCTCCTCCTCCTCAGCATGCCTGTTACCTTGTTCCAGCTGAGAGGAAGGCCCTGCTTTGGCCGCCTCAGCATGCCTATTGCCCAGATAAAGCTGAGAGGAAGGCCCTGCTTTGGCCGCCTCAGCATGCCTCTGACCCTGCTCCAGCTGAGAGGAAGGCCCTGCTTTGGCCGCCTCAGCATGCCTATTACCCAGCTCCAGCTGAGAGGAAGGCCCTGCTGTGGCCGCCTCAGCATGCCTCTGACTCAGCTCCAGCTGAGAGGACGGCCCTGCTTTGGCCGCCTCATCTTCCTCTTGCTCATCCTCGAAGTCACTGTCTTCAAAATCTGAATCCTCTTCATCAGAGGACGGCAGATCTGCATGGAGGATGGTCCGCTTGTCTATGTTCTCCTTTTCTGTTGCACTGGATGATGCTCCTCCCATCATCATGTCACGGCTACCTCCGAATACCTCATCCGCCCTGCACTTGGCTAAAGAATCAAGCAAGCAAAAGGGCAAGATCAGGAAGATGATCCATGCATCAAGTTTCAGTCAGGAAGATATGTGCAGGGATAGATCATGCATGGAGCAGTGGATGTGAGGTTGCGCGGCGTACTGCATCCCCAGGAGCGAGTTGTAGTTCATGTCTCGAGTCTCTGATAAATGCCAGAAGATATCGTATTTTGCATCACATGCAGGGCACAACCAGCCACTTTCTTCATCTTCAAGTAGTGCTTGAAGGTTCAAGTCATCTCGAAATGGAACACACTGCACATGGTAACATCTATTACAGCCCTCGCCATCACAGAGCAAAATGTCGTTGTCTTCTTCAGATTCCCCGTTGTCACATGCGGAGCACTTGATGTGCTCAACAGGTAGTTCCTCCTCTTCTGTAAAATGCTCTTGTGGCACCTGCCTGTGTCCTTGTGCTTCATGACACACTTTGATGCAGTCCACTATCTTCTGCATGCAAAAGGCTGGTATGCAACACTGACAATGCTGCATCGCCGACCCTGAAAGCACACAGTCTACAAAGAGAAGTAGAGGACCGTACTTGCTTGGACTGAGCGAAAGCATCAAAACATCGTTTCATTTCATGCGTTTGCTTGATTTTCCGTTCCGATGGGTTTTGTTCTGCTGTCAGGGTGGTCAGCACGTGTTCCTCAGTGCTTAGCTTGGATATTGCTCGCTTTGCTTTTGAAACCACACTGGAAAAAAAGTTCTTAGAGCTGTCATATATCTCGTCAGTATCCACTTTCTGCTTCTTCGAGCTATTCAGTTCAGTGTCACTTTGTTTTACCTGCATGACAATTGCAAAGCGGTGAAATGTTGTTGAAGAGGGAGTGGTTTGAATATGGTGGGAAACTCATTGATAATAACCAAGCATCATGAGTGATAGAGGTTATTTGAAGATCATGCAAGGGGAGTTGGGTGTGCTTACTGGTGTGCTAAAACGGCAGACCAGTAAGAGATGTATTCTTGCAGACATGCTGCGTGGATGATCATGTGTTGCTCTTAGTGTGCAAGTCTCAAATTGATACTGTCACGCCCGAAGCTGTGATCATCGACAAATAATAGACGTTGCCCGCACCTTTTCATCCGGGCCTGATGCCTCTGGCTTCTTGTGGAGCCGATTATCTGAGAGCTCGCTTTCTTTCTGTGGTCTACTGGACAACATAGCTACAGTGCTGCCAGCTGCTTCGGTTGTCCGCCCCACAATGGCTTTTTCCCCCTTCACCGGTCTATTAGGAGGCTGGGGGCTGGACTGTGTGCAAGCAGCTGCGCCTGTTTCTGGCATTTTCCACAGTGGCCAGTCAAGGTTCTGTCTATCTGCGACAGTGCAATGCTTTGTCAGGAAGCCTATCACTGTGTTGCATGGTGAATTACATCGTTTGGGGTGCAGACAGAGCATATCATGAACATTGACATGTAAAATTATGGCTTAGCATTTTGTTTGTGACTTGATGATGCAGGTTAGAATGGCCCCAAAATCTCATCCATGTGTCACTGTGTTGCATAAGGTTAGAGCAAGCATGATTGCACACCGAATACAGTGCATGCCTTGATGCAACACGACGCGCGCGAAAAGCAGTGCGGAACATGCAGAAACCAATCATGGCACCCGGACAGAGCACCATGACACAAATACACTGCTTTGCGCATCTGTGGGGTGTTGGCTTGGCGATACACATCCGCACCGGTGAAACGATGATGCGTCTAAGTTGGTCGAGGATGAACCTCCTTGGCCTCTGCGGAGAAGCACCGCAAGAATACTCCAATGGTGCTTAGATGAGGCTGCCGGATATATTGGAATGCGTGCCGTCGCTATGCTTCAACACTGCATTACAAACGTTTGAGACACCCGCTGACAGTCGTTCACAATTCAATTAGCTCGCAACCCCAACAGTGCTACAGCACAGCAATGGCCAGCATCTAGTATCTGATACAACTCACACAACCAAAATATACTCCACGTCCAAGCAGCGACAGTGCCCTGAGAGCAAATTGAAATTGACCAAGCAGCGCCGGGAAAGTGGCTCGTGGAGTATAAGTCGTTGGGCAACGAAACTGATGGCCGTGTGATTCGGTGCGCGGCGAAGCCGCGACGGAGCGCTGTGCGACATTAGTTTGCGACGACCGACACATGCATGGATTGTCATGTCCGTTAGGCGTGCAATGGTGGCAACAGAACAGGCCCCCGAGCGGAATCTAGAATCATATAGGCGTTACGCCACATGATGCCAGGTACAATTTGCAGCGGTGGAATCCAGGCGTACCAGTCTACCGCCAGCGAAAGCTTGCCGCCACTTTGTAGGCGGCAGCATGTCCAATGCTGGCCAGGTAACCCAACTAGCGCGTTCCTTGCGCAAGACTTGCACTAAAATTCGTGAAGAGGAGTTCTTGACGCCGGGACAGATCCGGGTGCGAACCACACTGCTTCTGCTAAATGCCACCGCCAGCTTCCACGCTGCATGCCGCTCCCTTGCGCACGTCTACTAACAAGCATTATATTCTGCAGTTTTACAGCCGCTTGCCAGAGTTCAAGGAGCTACGGGATGCATGTGTGGCTGACGCCAAGGACCTGCTTAACGTGTTGCAGGTATGCTCCGTAGACGTTACCATGCCATCATCGAGTTCGTATCCGTTCAGTTCACTTTATCCTTCATGTAATCTGTCTGTTCCTCTGACCTTACAGAATGCGAAGCCTTGTTCAGGTCGTGCAGAAATCCGGTACGAAAGCATCCAGTACCGTTAAAGGAACAGTCGAGGATATCAAAGACTATGTTGTAGACGTAACAGAGAAAATAGATGTTGCCCTTGACCGCCACCGAATCTGTCGTCACCCGTCCGGGAATCAAGCAGAGGTGCGTGCTGACGTAGAATCGTGGATGGCGACCTGTTCACGGCAATCAAATTATTTGAATGCCTCTCCAGGTAAACGTTACACCAGCGGTGACACGAGATGTGCCAAAGAACCATCAGCCAGCCCCACTCAACACCTTTCCCTCTGGTGCCAGGCCGCAAGACAGTTTCTACCCTCCTGTTGACGTATCCAACACTCCTTTCACTCCAGACTATTCTCATCTGGAAGGGATCGCAACTGACCTACCAACACCACCAGGGGGTCAGGCACGTTCTTCAGAGGATCCAGATGCCTCTCAGGTGCACGGTGCACAGGCGAAGCCTCGACAACAACATCTGCACAGGTGTGCTCTTTGATCTCGGTGGCAGTGATTCATCGCTTACCTGTGGGATCGAATAGCCTCTGGTTGGACACGCGCCTTGCAACTGCCACACATTCCTCTGATGTCACAGCATGAAGGTGTTGCTGCCATGTGCATCCTACAATGACTGCTCCATCCAAACCTGGCTAAACGCAAAGATTGAGAAGCTTCGGTAATGACTCATTCTTTCGTCACGCTCAGGGAAATTATCTGCAATGACCACGGGTGAATGGGGGGAATCATGAACTCACATTCAATCAGGTGTGCAACATCGTTGCAAGTCGGTACTTGACTTTAGCACCTAAGCAACAGATTTTAATATGTGCAATTGCACATCAGCACAACGTGTATCATTGTACTTGCGCATAATTCTAGACTGGCAGGTCATTGGCGACGATGTAGACCGATGAAGTCAGCTGTCCAGGTGAGGCATCTCTGCAGGTTTATACACCCTTTCGCAACTGCACTGGACAGGCTGCCAGGACAGTACCCAGCGTGGATGCTGGAGCAGCCCCAACCAATCACAGCTCTGCCATTCGACTCATCTCCCTTCACCTACGTGGACTCCACCGCTGCGCTTGCGGTGATGGTCGACCATCTCTCTAGCGTTCGTGAGTTTGCGGTCGACCTCGAGCATTCAGACAGGTGAGCCGCGGCGTGCCTTCACCACTATCCAGACCGCACACCAGTCGTATCAACCGTGAACACTGCGGTGAGTGAGTTCGTGGACTCGCCGCCTCAGCGGCGCACAATGCATGCAGCCTGCTTGCGTCTGCCAGGTGCCCAGGCTCGCTCCCCGAACCCCCTCTTCTGCTGCATGCGCCCATCGACAATGCATGCTCTGCCATCAGCAACAAGTACCCAGGAGCATCCGGCATCGGTAATGCACTACCCCTGCATCAGGCTTTGGATGCACATGTGGCCGGAGGATTCGATGCTGGTGCAGGTCGTTCCTGGGCTTCACGTGCCTCATGCAGATCTCCACTCGCTCGCACGACTACATCATCGACACCCTTGCCCTACGCAGCTACCTCGGCTCCGCCCTCGCCGCACCGTTTGCAGACCCGCTCACCCTGAAGGTCCTCCACGGCGCCGACCGCGACGTCGAGTGGCTGCAGAAAGACTTTGGCCTCTTCGTGGTAAATATGTTTGACACCGGGCAGGCCGCCCACCTCCTCAGCCTACCGCGCGGCCTCGGCAAGCTCTTGAGCCACTTTTGCCAGGCCTCGGTGCGCCTGTCATCACTCCTACACGGCCCGCGGGCACAGTATCTGCCCCTCCCACTGCATGCTGGCTGCACTCAAGTTGCAGGTACCGCGGCGAGTTTGTATCGTGTCGTGCATGCAGGCTGCTCAGGAGCGTGTTCGCTGTTTGCACATGCTGGTTGCAGCAGTGGCGCAACACGGTGGCTGACAGTGCAGGCAGATAAGTCCCTGCAAATGGCGGACTGGCGGAAGCGGCCACTGACCAAGGCCATGCTGCGCTACGCACGCATGGACACCCACTACCTTCTGTACATCGCAGACATGCTCCGCCTCAAGCTGCTGCAGACGAGCGGCCTCGTGCCGTCCTCACGCGTGCCCCTGCCGGTACCTGGCCCACAGGTATGCTGGCGTGCCACTGTCGGTAACATTCATGCCTGCCATGCATGCGTCCTGGCAGGCATGTGCGGGTGTGCGCTAACATGGACTGCTGCAGAGGCAGGCTGTGGGCGTGCCGGCCTTTTCGTTTCCGGCTGTGCAATTCCATGCTCAGCTTGGATGGTTGCGCTGGCGAGAGCGACTTACATGCACGGGCTGAGATGGAGTGCTGTTCCTGCTCGATCCGTGCATGCACACATTGCCACACTACGTGGCGCCTTGACCCACGCTGCTGCCGCTTGTGTCACCACACGGCGTTACGCAGGTCGCGGCAGCATGTCTTAGGTGGTCATCTGCTGGCGTGCACGAGGGCATCCGTGCCGTGGCACCAGCAGGGAGCGTTCCACAGGCCGCAGCGCCACCAGGCCGGGGCGCAGTGACTGCTCAGCCCTGTTCTTGACTGCAGGGTCCGCTAGGAGAGTGTCTGGAGCAATCCCGGAGGCTGACGCTCAAGCTGTATCAGCGGCCGCTGCTGACCCCGCACAGCTACCTGCTGTTCTACAAGCGCTGCGGGGTGCGGCTGAATCACATGCAGCTATCGGCGCTGGCGGCGCTGTATGCATGGCGTGACCGCACGGCTCGCGCTCTAGATGAAAGTACCGGCCGGCTCCTCCCGAACCGCATGATGCTGACGCTGTCTCAACGGATGCCGCAGACTACGGAATCGGTGCTGCGAATTGCCGGCCGCCACAAATTGCTGATTAGACACGCCTCGGAGGTGTGGCCTGCTGCGCTGTGCTGTCGCCTGGCTGATGCTGCCTGGCTGTTTCCCATCCCCGCTACAACTTGTCGGTGTCCGTGCAGGTTGGGGAGGCTGTGGCAGAGGGCCTCAAGAACCCGGTGGCGGAGGATGCCCAGGAGAGCGCTGCGGCTGGTAGTATGCCAGAGGGGGGGGAAGAGGGAGGTGATGTGAGGTCTGGCAGCAGTGCTGAGGCCGGGTCGCTGGGCGTGGAGGACGCATCCGATGACGGTTCAGCCGATATGGGTAATGTAGACGAGCGCAAAAACACTGCACGAGTCCGTGCGGTCCCTGTGGCTGCGGCGACGGAACGGCCTGTGGCAGCTGCTGAGGCTGTGGGGGGTGCAGAAGAGGTCGCATTTGCAGCTGCACTGGCTACGCGGCCAGGCAGCGCTGCGGTGGCGAGCGAACATCGGGTTGGGACACATGGTCGGAGGGGTCGAGGCCTGGGTGGTGCACTTGATGCAGAGGAGGATAGCACCACAGCGGTGTTTGAGGCTGTTTCGTTTGCAGCCCTGCCGACCAAGAGCGTGAAGGTGCCGGCAGCTGGAGTAAAAGCAGGCCGGAAAGGTGAGGTGGGGGCTGGGGCACTGCGGAAAGATGAGGCGGATGTGGTGCTTCGGCAAGACAGGGACACGGGAGCACAGCCGCAGCAGGCAGTAGGCACAGCAGCTGCGGGGGATGCAGCGTTGCAGGGTGCTGCCACGGCAACGATGTCAGCAATGTTCGGCACGGCCATCAAGCGGAGGCCGATTACGGTGCGCAAGGGTGCCGCTGGTGTTAACTCGCTGGGGGGGATGTTTGGCAACGCTGCGCCCGCCCCTGTCACGGTTGTGCCTAGCAAAACAGAGGGCAGAGATGATGGGGCGGGTGCATGTGATGCAGAACAGGGAGGGGGCTTCGGCAGGGACAAGCGTGCGGAGGTTGCGGCGGCTGCGGCGGCACTGCGCGATGAGGCGGATCGCGAGCCTATGGAACCCGAGGATGCTGAGCAAGCTGAGTCAAGCAGTGGAGAGGAGGAGCTTCTGTCTGTGCGGGAGAGGTTTGGTCAGAAGCGGAAATCGGAGGCATCGCTGCTGGGTGATGTGACCACGATGCAGCTAAGCCAGAGGAGGGGCAAGGCGAAGATGCTTCGGCTGCGCAATCAGGTGAAGCCGGATGGGGAGGCGGCGCCGGTGCAGAGTGGCGATGCGGATGTGGAGATGTTTGACTATGAGGCGGTGCTGGATGGCTCAGATAGGTTGCCGAGCCGCGAGGGGCGTGGCGGGCGGGGCCGGGGCGAACGCGGCCGGGGTGACCGCGGTCGGGGTGACCGGGGGGGGAGGCGTGGCAGAGGGGACCGTGGGCGGCGTGATTCTGGACGCGGCGGCGGCCAGCACACACGGAGGCAGGTCCGCGGAGATGAGCACAGGTCCAGCAAGCGGGCAGGCATCTTTGAGGGACGCAAGGGTGGGGGTTGGAATCCGTATGCGCTTGAGGCGGAAAAATCAACAGGCAAGAGATCCGGCGGGTCCGCACCTAAGAGTGCAAACAAATCTAGCAATTTCCGCAGCTGAATAGAAACGAATGAGCATGTGTAGTGTGAGGCACTGGTAGGATTGCTGTGTACCGGATTGGCAAGAGATCCACATTTTAATATGGGGTTTTTATGCTGTATCAAGCCATGAATTGATGAGGTCAAGCCGATGGCAACTTCAAATTCGGCAGAAACTGCAGATTGCGAGCTCCCTGTCCCCACCATCTTGCTGCAGAGCAGCCACGAGGGGCAGCTGTGTACACGGAGCGGCTGCTGATGTGGACACAGAGCATGCGATTCACGCAAGGGCCTGAACCAAACTAGAGTTCGCCCAGTAATGCAAGTCACTGACATAGATGACACTTGGGCTCACCAAACTGCAGACCTGTGGAAGTGTGCTGTTGCGCTGACACAAGAGAGGCCTGCACGTGCCGCTGTGTCAGCTGCCAAGACCAAGGCTGGCCTAGATGATGAACAAACCAGACCATCAAATGCACTACCGGAGGACACACAGTGTTTGGCAACACAGATTTGTTGAAAGTCTTGTTTCGATACAGGCGGCAGACCCATCTGAGCATGCACAAGATAAACGTACGAGAGCAGCTGGGACTTGTTGCATAAACTGCAACTTAGAATGGAAAAGCGTGATCACAACCAACGCACATCGCTTTTCTGCTCATGCGTTGTGCGTCTACATGTGCCTGACTGCATGTCAGCATCCACCCCCTTACGGTTCGCGTGACCACTCATTCTGACAACAATCCCAATTCCACTGGTTGAGTCCAGGACCTCCGGAGGAAGCAAATGACATTCATAGGCCGGAACAGGTTTTCCGGGACTGGGGACATACAGCCTTGCAGGCCATTGGGCGGACACAGCGTGCGCCATCTGCCCAGAGTACACCTAATTCACATCTGCTCGGCACAGCGGGAATGGGCCACGTCACAGACCTCTGATGCAGGCCTCAGCAGGATCATCCACCAGATCTGAGACAGACTAGGTGGAGGCTCCGGGGTCCAGCCAAGGCGAGGAAGAGGGCATCACGGTTCAGACAAATGCACTGCAAACGCTTCCACGACAAGCACCCGTGCTCGAGGCGCTCTGCTTGGGGATCAAGGCACCGCTTGTGGGGAATTCAGCCAGGAGGGCGGCAATCAGCAACTGCAGCCATCACACACAGCGTTGACTACTACGTGTGCATCTCCTTCGGGAGCTGTCACGGGCATTCTCTGTGACTGCTGATAGTGAGACAGTCGCCGTGCCGGAAGTACCTTTGTGCAGAGGTTGTGTGGCTTTCCGTCTGAACAACACCTTTCCACTTGTTCCTGTCAAGGTCGATATCCAGCATGTGTGCTCTAGCATCCACTCCGCGTTCAAGGTCAACAATGCCACACATCCCCTGGTCCTCTTCTGTTGCAGCTTGTCCAGCGTTCACGAGGATGCCGGGGCCCGTGAGTCCTGCCTCAGTATTGATAACACATCAGACGCTAACGATAGCAAATTCTGCTCAGGGAGGCAGTCAAGTTGATCAGGCTATGAAAGAAGCCCCGGCACGGACTGGGCTCACAGTGTTCTGGTGCTGCAGACCAACCACCTCTCACCGTCATTCACTCGTGCATCTGAAAAGATAAATCATGGGATGCTGAAGGCAGAGCCACATGCGTGTTTAACCCGTTACACCTGGCGGCCTCGACGGCGCTGGGCTTGTCCCCGTCGTTCCACCTATTGCGACTGTTGCCGTGGATGGATGCTCTGCATTACTTTCCACAGGCGCACTTGCCTCCGCAGCAACCTGCCTGGAAGGTAACAGGTACTCTGGCATGCTCTCCCCAGGAGCGAGTTCTGTACCATCGGGCATCGTTGGCACCTCACCGGTCTTGAAAAACACATACGACAGCGTCAAGTGCTCAACATTCTTGAGACGACGATCTGTTGCAAACTCTGGATCAATGTAGAAGAAAACAGGCATGTCCACAGTCTCTCTCGGCCGTAGGTGCTGCTCCTCAAAACAGAAGCATTGTATCTTGTTGAAGTAGTATCCCACCTAAAACCAACAGTCCAGGGTCACATCAAACCAGGCACTGAGCCTGCTTGTCTCCTGCTGTCAGTCTTCAAGACAACGGGAGTTCAAGAGCATGACAACCTTCACAGCTCAGCCACCGCACATGATAATACCGCAAGACAGGAACAGGATGCATAGCCAGCAAACTTGATGGAAATGGTTACCTGGGGTGGAGCAACGTTGTACGTTGAAACCGCTGTGATGTGGTCATCTGACAGGTTCTCAGCTGTATAAAACACAAGGGTACTTTGTCCTGGCCGTATCTTGATGGATTTCTGGCATGGCTTAAATGACCACTTCAGACCAGGCTGCACCTCTGCAGCAAAGGCGACAGTGACCTGCCTCTTGGCAGCGGCCCTGCACGCCTCCAGGCTCCTCAATGCCAGGCTGTGGCATGACCTGAAAACTGCCGCAGCCAAGAGCCTTGTAGAAACGAGAAACAAAGAGACATTTGAGTGTCATGAAGAGAGTTGTTTAGAAACGGAGCGGGTTGCCGGGTGGCCAGTGGCTACTGAGATGACATGGCATGAAGGGGGGACCCGCACTCCTCAGTTGGTATGTCTGGGCTTTCTACCCGCTTTCGAAGTTTGCTTTCTACTGTGGCCCCTTCTGCCACAGTTCCTCCGTATCCCGTGGCAGCACAAAAGATCCGGTATAGTGGGACGGAGCAGTACGTGAAGCCTAGCATCCCAACGATGACTGCCACCTGTGAACAGCAAGAAATACATTGACAATAACAGAAAATAGGGAAGGGGCACAGTGCCGCGTAGTGCCGCGCCTCAGGGAGTCAGAACTGGTTGTTCAGTGTGCCACGCACCATGTACATGGCGGTGTTTCGATTTCTGTTTCTGGCCGCTTTCACGCCTGCGCCAGATTCCGAGCTGTACATACGTAGGCCTTGATGTGCCATCTTGGCGGAAGCTTGTCTCAGAGCAATGATCACCGACGGCGATGCAGACAAGCACGTCTCTTGTACCGGGAGGATCCCGGACCTGCGAAGATGCCTGAGCACATGTAAGCTTTGACGTGGTTGTGAAACACACGGGAAGCAGTTCATTGTTTTTAGTGGGATGCCTCTGGGGAAGTGATCACAGGCATCGCGAAAACATGCGCGACCCACGTTCCTGAGCTGGAGCTGACTCAAACACCGCCAAGCCATGATTACGGATTAACAAACTGCGTGAGCATGTTTATATGGCATGTCTGTCATTTAATACATGTGATAGTTGTATAGCTCATGCGCACCACTGTTTCCATCTCTGTAGCGCACTGTCGGCCTGTAGACACGTCGCGTCGCATGCATGGTGCAGGCGCCTGTACGTCCGGCATCTTGCAATTGTTCACTGCAACGCCAAGCTGGTCTCACATTTGTCTTCGACGTGACAGTGCTATTCACCGTCTATAGAAAATGTTGAACATCGCCGGGCCAATTCTTGCAGTCTTGCAATCTTGTCAGGCATTTCATGAACAGTCCCGCAACGATCTCGTGCATTGGCAACATCGAGGCAGGAGCCCTAGATCGTTGAGTGTGTCTGTGACGTCATGCGTACCTTGCATGTTGTGTATATTCCATTGGTTGTGCGAGGTGCAATTATCTGCACATCTGTCGTTCGCGAGTCGGGCGTGCTTTCCCGTTGTTGAAATATCAGGTGCATCCGCGGAGGCCGACCGGGAATCAGCGACGCCTGTAATTTACAGCGTATACGAACACATTCAAAGAAACTGGTGCAATGATTGTACTCGCTATTTTGGGCACCTTCATTCTGGCATGCGGTTGCGCCATAGTGCTGTATGGGCCCCTGGCCTCATGGTACGCTCCCCGGAGTGGATAATCGTTTCTTCCACAGATGTACTCAAAGCATAACATATGGTTTTGGTGAAACAATGAAATTTCTTAGTATGCATGCCATAGACCTGAGTACAGTCTGCATGTCAAACACCACATGCCAGCATGCGACCAACTCACCCCGGCATGAAGTCCATCACATTCGATCACGGGACAGAAATGCAGGTCAATTTTACAAGTTATTTGTCCACTGCTTGGAATCAAGGTTGTCTTTTCTCCAGGACAGGTTTCTGACCATGCCAGTTACAGCATTTCATTCAAGCGAGTGCGCTCTGATTTCACATGCTCACTTGAGGCCCGGCGTGTCCTTCCAGATGACACGTGCCGCTCACGAAAGCTGATGACAATTCTCTGTGCAGGGCCGACTGGCGAATATCACAGTGCGTGGCCTGTCAGTCACAAAGCCCTGGAGACTCCTGCTGCACTGGAGGTTGGAGTTGACAATGCAGAGCGTGGAAGTATCACTCAAGCCCTCAAGACAACACTGCCAGGGTACAGACGTTCTGTATGTGCACAGGAACACCTCTGGTGCTGGGAGAGGTGGCAGTTTGATCTGGTTGATGCTGATATGGTGCGCTGTTCCGTGCTTCTCCTCACAAAGGAGGGTATTCCAGGATTGCGATCTGAACATGTTAGACCATGTGCCAGGATACATCATGGCTACCGCTGGCCAAACCCGGTGATTGAGTGGCGGTGTAGCCGCTGTGACGTTTGGCGGCATGTGCAGGAAGTGCATCGCCCCTGTGCTTGGTTTCAGCCTGCCCAGCACATCTTTAAAAGTGAACAACATCAGGGTCATAACTCTCCCAGGGAGGCCGATTGCTACAGCAGGCACCGCCATGTTTCACATCGTCTCCCGTGGTGTCTGTCGCATCATTGCCACCATCGCAGTTCTGGATGGTAAACTTCACTCTGGGACACATAAGCCAGCTGATGGAGGTTGCAAAGCCGAGTCAGACCGTACATCCAGTGAAGAGGCCGCCATGGCCACTCTGGACAGCTTCGTGTGCAAAGCGGTGTGCTGCCCATCTTGCTCTGCAGGACCATACAAGCTCCGTGCCTCAGCAGTCTCAATTTTGAATGAATAAACAAGCAGAACCCATAAACGATCAGCTCATGCCGTTCCACGCACAGGAATGTGCACCATACACAGCAAAGCATTCCGTCGACTGCTTGTAACCAGTAGCAACCATTGTTCGGCTCGCACCCACGTTGCACGACAGAGCGACTTTCTAACGTGCACACTGTGCCAAAGCTGCAATTGATGCAGGCAGTCTGATCACCGCGGTTTGAGTGGTGTCTTAAGACAACACAGCACGCTGCAATAGATCATTTGTCCCATGGACATTTCCACCGCCCATGGAACATGTGGCTGTTCATCTCAAGGTGGTTCAACATTCCTATCGTTCTTTTGGCTAAGTTGGTACATCATGACAATGCCACGATACTGCGTGTTGCTCCCGCAATCGTGCCAGATTCATGCGCACAGTCAGCCAGATTCATTCGTACATCCATATGCAATGAGTGTGGTGATTTAAGCCGGTAATCAGACTGCCGAACAGTCAGACTGCATGCGTGCTTCAGGCATGTATGTGTTGCGTTGGTGGCTATGGGTGTTTGCTTCAGAACCTTCTTTTGTGATAGGTCTGGCTTACCAGTATTGCTGATGGCAGTGCTATGGCTACCCCGCACATGTTTTATTTGTTTGCCAAAACCCCGGAATATCTGGCATGCTTCATCCGTGTATGCTGTCTTGTGATTGTGCACCTTTTCCATCCACTACGACAACCGGAAGTGAGCTTGTCACAACAGGGACACTTCCGGCCCAAGAGCGCCAAACAATCAGGGGATGGCTGACCGTTCCTTGACCTCGGTGCATGCAGCTGAAGGGGTGTGGCTGTGCTGCAGGACACTGGCTCCAGGCGCCGACTGGTAGACCACATCGAGGTAGCCCTGGGCGCTCTCTCCTGCTCGGCTGCAGCAGAGGACTTGATCAATCTCGTTGGCCGCACAATTGGTCCAGATCTTCCTCAAAAGCTGCCACCTTTTGCAGCTGATGTTGGCAAGGCATCCACTTCTTTTCAGTCACAGGTTGTTCAGAGTACTGCAAACCTGCAACTCTACCGAGATCAGCTGCCTGTACGGGCAGCTTTCACCTGCCATTCGATCACTCTGATGGTACCAGCTAATCCTGTAGCATCTAGTTTGTCACTACTTGATGCGGCTACGAGTCCCAAGAGCTGCCTTTTGCACTTTCGGTTGAGTCCGAGTGAAGAGATTGGGAAGACTGTGCCGCCAGATCAAGAGCAGGATGGGAAGGCTGGTGATGGCTCTGCAGGAAGGTGCACACCACCTGCAGAGATGCGCCCGAGTCAGGCAGGCATGACCATGATGGAAGCAACCTGTCAAGCTGCGCTGTGCCTGGAGTTCAACAGAGAGTCAGATCAAGCACAGCGGCTAGGCAGCAGTAATCACGGCAGAAGGCGTGCACCTGGCCGTAGGTCTGTCGATGACACAAGCCGCACTGAGTCAGTAGATGATAAGGCAGACAGACATTCAGCCCGTTTCAAAGCAGCATCCAGTGTGCTTGTGCATACAGAGCACAGACAACCTGCACTTGTTCTGCAGGTCAGCACTGGAGCTGCCTGTTGCAGTGTTCTGGGTGGTGCTGTCAGCATGAGCTGTGCAGAGACCAGTATCGCAAGTTCAGTCCAGCAGAAACCCACCACGAGGTCGGGCGAGAATCCTTGCACTCTGCCAATTGCATACAATGTCACGCTCCAGATGAAGCTACTTGATGCCCAGAATCTCTGCTTACTTGGCACACTCGCCGAGTTTGACGGAGCCCATAAACTTGTGGAGCAAGTCAACAGAGCATGTGCTTTGCCTGACCCGGGCGTTCCTTCAAAAGCCATGGATGGTGATCCACAAGAGGACACGTTACCAGAAGCAAAATCCAAGTCCATGTGGAGACTCAACATGGATGGACTAGCTGATGGGGGCTTGCCTGGTATTGACTGGCAAGTTCAGCTGGCTGTTGAGCGGGGCCTCTCTGCAAGAGTCCTCAATGCTGCCTGTGCTAAAGATGAAGTAGCCGCTATGAGTGGTGAAGACACAGGCAGTGCTCGCCAAGCTGTGTTTCAGCTTGGCGGCTTGCGAGTAGAGGCCTCAGGAGGTCATGGGTGTGGTAGGTCAGCTGCAACAAGTTCAATTTACCACGACCCGATGCTGCCTGCCCAGCACCATTCCAGCCCCTCACTGATATCAAAGCCTCTTTCCGTTCCATCAGATGCTAGCGCCCCTTTTACGCATGTAGCCCAAGGCAGCCATCAAGAGAACTTGTCCGGTGCGTGCTTTGCCCCGGCATGCCGACGTCAGTGCTGCCTTCCCGTGCCAGATGCCAGCCGCAGGCCCACCTTGAGGCAGCCTTGGGCAGCACATCATCACTGAATTGCCACACCACATCTTATTGCGTTGGTGCAGCAGTGTTGCCATAGCAGCGGCGTGGCTGTGCAAGTGCTGCCATGTCACGCCTCGTGTTTGCTCTGTTGCAGGCTCTCCACCGCTGCATCTACCTTGCGCCATCATGCTGTCAGTTGCCTTGGACGGCGGACACCTGGCCTTCACCTCGTCGTTTGGAGACGAAACAGCACTGCTTCCACACCAGCCCCGAGCACTGTTTCAATGCCATGGCAACGCTATGAGAGACCGGGACGTGCACTCTGTTCAAGAGGGTCAGGGATTCGCAGCCATGCCAGCCCTTTTCAGCAAAGGCTGTGTTCTACAGCATGCGCTGAGCTTCAGTCATGCGGCAGTGACTGTGTTCGGTATCCCTGCAAAGGTGTGATGAGGCATCACCGTGATTTCTGGTAGCAATCACAACTGCACGCATGCGAGTATCATGCTGCTCACAGATGCATCTCGGGTCTCTTTTGCAGCGTGCTAGGTTTCCCTGTGGGATGTCAGATAGGCAGCGACCATGTCACTTTGCTCCGAGACGAACCCTAGGACATTGAATGAATCGCTTGGGGTTTTCTTCTAGTTTATAGCAAGGGCTTGCGCGTTTCGCAATCAGCTGTCGCAGTGGTGGATGTACGATGATATCTGCGCATGATCACAGTTTGTTGCTTGAGACCACAGGGTGACATACATCCCGCTTGCAGGAGACATCGCTTGACTGGGATGCTGTCATAGACGTGGCCACAGATGGCGTGGCTTTGAACTGCTCACCGCATCAGGTTTATGCATGCTTCAAATCATATGAGCAGGCTACAGCTGCCGTCCATGCACTACGCCAGCATCTCCCACGGCTGCAGCGTCAAGACGAAATAGAGAACAGTGCCCAAATCAAGGTAGGTCTTGGCAGCAATGTGAGTGCTGACCCGGCACTACTCACCGCACGTGCATCTTTCATGCCTGTTGGACAGTGAGCGCCGCCTGCTCCATGCATGTCCTTGCACATAGCATGATTCTTACACCTGTGTGCACGATGCCATGCCCTCCAGAGTTACTCGTCACACTTTGAAGAAGTCTGTGATTGCAGCTGCATGCTGTCACGATGGCAGTTTCGCTTGCAGGTTAGCCAGAGTTTCCGCCACCGCCCTGATGCAGTTGACGAGGGCCTGCAGCAACGATGTTGGAATCGTATTTCATGCACAGCGGCGGTCACAAACTCTCAGGCGTCCTGGTTTCAAGCTGCGACCCCGTCTGCACAGCTGCCCAACATGCAAGGCCAACACCAGCGTGGGAGCATACTCAGAGGAGATTCCGTGCTAAGCGAATGCACAGGTGCCAAGCCCTTGCTGGTATACAACCACTGGGGGCTGCATTCAGCAACCATTCAAGGACACCTCACCAGCTCCCAAGCGGATTTGACAGGCCAGGTCAAAGGGGCATCATGGCAGGCAGATTGGCTGGAGCTGCCGGAGCAGTGTGCAGGTGCAGGGCTGCCTGTCGCGGTGCCTCAGAGTCCGTCTGTATCAAAGGTTCTGCAGTGGCATGGCCACCTAGCTGATGCAGTGGACACGCCGCACAGGCCACACACGGCCATCGGTGCAAGGCAACCTGCGTGCCGCTGGGCGCTCACTGATCCCAGCATGACGCCCTGCTCTTGCACGGTGGCAGAGGGGCATGGCAGCAGCACGACTGAAGCTGAAGCAGCAACGCTTGCAGAGGAATTCTACGCTGCTGCGAGCACTGAGCACATTCCGGCCTTCGAGCTGCACCGAGTCATGGCTGGTTGCTGCCGGAGGACAGTGCTCGACCTTGCACAGGTAGACTGCACCGCGCACGGCCTCTGCCTGGCAGATTGTGGCGCATCTGGTGCCCCCAGGCAACACGATGCAGAGGTGGTGTCACTGTCCGTCAAGGTGTGAAGTATGCCTTGTTTGTGTGGCTTTTCCTGCTCTGCCACATCATCCGGTCACGATGAATCGGCGACAACTCATCAAGCCACGTACCTGGGCCGTACTTGGCTACAGGTTGGGCACCTCCTACGAACACAGCCTTACTCTCAGACGTTGCAGGCAACAGGTGTCCACAACATTGCACTCACAATCAACTTCAACGTAATTCAATCTTGACGACTGCTGCTGTGTGTAGGGTCTTCAATGTTCTTTGGATACCGACGTTGCTGTGGTCCAGCTCACGGCTGCACACCAATTTGCTGCGTTCGTTCAATCCTTGGTAAAGCCTTGTGACGCAGGCGGCAGGCGGATGCCACCCCCATCCGCCGCCCCCTCGTCACGCAACCCTGCCGTAAGTAGCTCGCAGCCTGTCAGCAACTCCCCGGCGTGCCCAGGTGGATCAGGCCTCTTATCCACCCAGACACAGCATGATGTATCCATGCAGCCTGACACCCCACGGAGCAGTTTGAAGCGGCTGAAGAGTGAGGGCAGTCTGTGCAAGGCTGCGTCCACACTTCCATCGCTGGCTGCGCCGGCACCATCTGCGCTGGCCCGCTGGCTGAATGCTGCATCTGTGTCTCTGGTAGATGTGCAATGCAATGTCGCGGTGGGGCCTGCTGATGAGCTGACCGTCCTCCTGGACGGCGGCTTGACTGATTCAGGCCGCCTGTGCACGGTGCACTCACTGCTGGGTAAGCTCAATGGCTGCACTTTCCTTGAGGTGTGGAACGTCGAGGCTCAATCGAGCGTCAGCCGCAAGCAGGTGGCCGCCATGGATGACTTGACAGCAGAGGTGTGCGTCTGTCTGGTGGCCTGGGATGTGCCTGTCTTGCAATGGCCGTTGCCGATGTGGGAGCAGTCTCAGTGAGGCTGGTACTGAATCGCACTATCAGTGACCGATCTGATCAGCAGGCGACCTTGATGATGCCGGCCCGCAACCCCTGCATCTCTATGCATGCATTGCATGTGTGCAGATCGACGATGTGGCTGTGAGAGTCAGTGGCCAAAGTGTGCTTTTGACGTTACCTCACTCGCAAGATTTAGGCCGCTTCTATGCCTTCGCCCGGTTGTGGCAGAAGCCCGCAGTGCAGCTGTTGAAGGCACAGGCACAGCGGACTGCCCACAGCCTCAAGGTGGCTGCTGCTGACATCCTGGGGTCCGGGGGCCATGAAGCAAGCGATGCCGTGCCACCTCTAGCTGCAGCCAGGCAAGCCTCCGGAGTGTCCCATTGCACACCCCCGGATGTCAAGCCCCGGGTCCAACTGTCCTTGACCTTGGCAGAAGCAGCAATGCGGATAGAGCACCACCCTCTGGAGCGGCACCTTTCCATCGTCTGGCCTGTTCACAAGCACACGGCAGCTGCCATGTCCACGCTTGACTCGGCTATGACCGAGTACGATCGTATGGCGAAGACGTCTGCAGCTAGAGCAGCAGCCAAAAAGCCGTCCATTTCAGCAAGCATGCTGGCACAGGACATTCAGGATTCGTCTGATATAGTGGGCAGGCTGGCCAGCCACGTGCTATTGCAGGACCGGTGTGTGTTTTTATGCATGAAGCTTGCGGGATGTGACTTGAGTGATGCAAACGGAGCTGCTCGTCCTGCCTCTTCACATGAGCCCGTTGTCCAGCTGCAAACCAGGATGCATGGTACTTGAACTTTTCCGGCTTGTCTGCACACTCCGTGCTCGGTCAGTGTTTTAATTGGCGACAGTGTCTTGACTTGTGTCAGCACAGGTTGTGCCTACCGCGGCGCTCAGATCTACAGACCTGCACAGAGACGCCATCAGATTGACATCACTGCACGCCAAAGCTTCGTGCTCTACCCCCATAAGCACCTCGTCGCATCCATCATGCTGTATGCTTCTGTTTTACGCTCCAAGTATCCATTGCAGGACTAAGACGCGCGAGGCGCTCCACAATGCCGATGCTTCATCAGTTGATCAGTCTGGGCATGTGGTCAACCTTTGTGTGCGGGGCGTCTCGGGGACAGTGACTGTGGATGGGCAGGATGCTGTCAGCTTTGCAGAGTCTGCAAATACAATTTATGTGCGATTCCATGTCTCACCTGAAGTCACGGTGCTTCTGAAACACCTGGGAGGCTCATCACAGCAGAGGCCTTGACACAAGGCGGTGGCCCCTCATTCCTCGACTGGAAGGCGCTGCGATGAAGCTCTCAGCATCCGCCACCTCTCCGCATGTCGGCATGGTTTGCACACGCTCAGCCTTGTGCCGCGGCGTCAAGAATGACGCAGTAGGTTGACCGGGGGGCACAGAGGGGAACCTTGCCTCTCACATGCAGGGTCTCGACCGCGCAACGCATGGCCTAGCAATCGAGCTGTGCCAGCGGATACAGCTCGACTTGCGCACGGACGGCTCCACGATGCGCCTCGGCACCATGTCCGAACCTTTCGCCACGTGCAGCGGCTGCCAGGTCACCGGGCCGGCGATCATGGCTCGCCTGAAAAGCCTGCCGCCGCAGATGGAACAGATCCAACTGCCTGTGGGCTCCTGGCACAGTGCCATTGTGTCTGTTCCGCAGATCGGGTGCCGGTGCGGCCTGCATGTGTCCCATGCAGCGGCGTGCAGCAGAGGCAGCACACACCCAAGCAGCAACCACCTGCCCGCAACTGTGGCAAAGCTCCGCTGTGGGAGACATGCTCGCCCGTGTTGATACGTGTGACTGCACACTGCCAGACATGATTGCATCGGCACAGCAGGTGTTGTAGTGTTGGCAGATGCTAACCAAAGCCGTGCACGAAACACTCGTACTGTGGATGCAGGCCTCCCTTGAAGGCATACACCGATATCTGTGCCACCGTCTCCGGTGCGCGCCTGATGATAACAGCGGCACAGGACCCTGCGTTCGCCGCCTTGTCCCAGTCGATCCAGAGGCTCGTCCCCGCGCCACGAGTGTGCGGCGACGGGTCGCGGGTCGCTCCAGGCCCAGCAGGGCCGCCGTCCCTCGCATGGTGGGACCGAGCGCGCTACATGTGGCGCGGTAGACTCCGCAGCACGCTGCTGGACTTGTCCGTGTCGGTGGCGCCTGTGCACCGCCCGGACGCGTTGCCGGGGGATCCGTGCATGGAGATCGCATGCAGGCAGCTCGACGTCGCGTCAAATCCCGACGCACACGCCACTGTGTCCGCGTGTTCCCTCGCCGCGGCGATGCTGCTGCCGCACCACGAGCATCGCAGCCGCCCGGACGCGGCACAGCTGCGCGTGCCGCTGTGCGAGCTCGCGAGTGCCGCCATCACGGTCTCCCTGGGCCTGGAGCTGCCGCACGGCCACGCCGCGGGTGCGCACCACGTGCACCCCGTGGTGAGCGCGGGGCAGCGGGTGCGGCTCGAGGGCACCCAGGGCCCGGTGGACGTGTCCGCCGCACTGGCAGTCAAGCAGGTGTCCGTCGCCGTCGCCGTCACCGTTCAGAGCATGACTCTGTCCGGTCTGGTGCGCTGTTGCCCACAGCTGCATGTGTCCCTGCCTGGGTACATCTTCTCCACAGGCAGAAAAGCCCCTCAGGAGGGCTGGCAGCGATCAGGTAGTGCGTCCAGGTAGCAATTTGTTCGATCACGAATGGAGCTGGGTCATGCCGCCCGTGTGGTGGGAGACCTGTTATAGGGTAGCCCGTGTGCTTCTGCAACGCTCCAGAGGACTTGCAAGCTGCGTTCCGCCGCAGGAGGCACCATGCGCAACTCACCGTGCAGCAGCAGCCTGCAGCTACAGTAAGGGGCATGAGCTCGTTGCCCGCGACGTGTGCCATGGCCCGACGTGCAGGTGGACGATCAGAGTGCTCCAGTGGCACAGGCAGGGGTGCTGTACTACAGTGAGGAGGCCGTGGCCTTCATGCGGGACCTGTCCTCAGCGTTTGCAAGGCCGCCGCGGTATCTGCGCGCCGCCTTGCGGCGATCATGCGACTACTGGCACCGACGCGTGACGCCTGCACCTCGGCCACGTGCGACGCTGCCAGAGATCATCGGCGCGATCTCCCTGACAGTGCACACCACCGACTGTGGTGTACAGCACCATGTCGCCGCCGCGGGCGACCTGGGGGAGGTGCACATCCGGCCGAAGGATGCATCGTGTGCCCCCCTCGCCTCCGGCCTGCCCCCTCGCCACAGCTTTTCCTACCCCTACAGCCACGCACGGCGCATGCCAGCCAGCTGCGTGACGATGCCAGCGCTTGCGACAGCTGCACGGCTGCGGTTCACTTCCGCTGCGCGCACATTTCGACAACTGGGATCTCATGCACGATGCAGGCGTACCTGTAGGCGCGGGTGCTGGTTTCCGCGAAAGCAGGGGCGTGGATGAATATCACATGGGAGAGCTGCCGGCACCTGCTTTACATGTCCAATGTAGACACACGCTGCCTGAGGGTGCTGCGAGGTGGGCATGCGTCTGGATGGCAGGTGCATTGCAGCCCACGCGCGCCGTTGCGGTGATGGTTTTGCCACCGGGGCGCCTCGAAGTTGTTGAGGGGGACGACGGAACAGTGAGACGTACCCGGCCGTGCCTGCAGAATGGAGGCCAGGTGGGACCGCGGCGCGGAAGCGCTTGACGCTGCGGCCTCGCGGGACTTGGATGACTTCAGCCAGGCGTCTGTGCAGCGGCCGCCGCTGGCGTACAGCTACGCGGCCGCCGTGCCGCTGCGCACGGTGCTCACGAGCCTCAGCGTGTCGGCCTCCGGCCTGCGCCTGCTCCGCCTGATCACCGCGCCGCCTCAGCCCGGGGAGTCCTCGTCATCCGCCGGCGGTGCACCACCGGCTGCCGATTCGCAGGCGCTGCAGGAGCTTCAGGGGCAGCCGGACGGCAGCGAGGTGCAAGACTCTGCCGGGTCGGGCGAGGCGGCAGGGCGGGCTGGGGTGCACGGCTGGGAGGGCATGGGGACGGTGAAGCGTGTCAGCGTGTTCCAGGCGCCCGTTCCGCCGTCCAGCTGCGACGACCGCCGCCGGCCGATCATGGTGATTGCCGATAGCACGCGCCTGATCATCACCGAGACCACCCGGTTAGACCCTGACTTTATCTCGAACCAACCCGTGCATGCAACGTTTAGCCCTGCTCTGCGTCACTTGGTTCCTGCAGAAGGATGTGCAGCGCTGCTGCATTCGTACCGGAACCTGCAGTGCTGGGACTCGTGTTCTCCAGAGTTCATCCTATGCTTGTGAGCCGACCAATGGGGCGCTGGTGCAGGCTGGCGCTTGGGTCGACGATTGCGCATGCCATAGCTCCGTTTGGTCCGCGGCCAGATGCTCAGGCCAGCAGCCGTGCAAGTCAGGTGGGTGACAGTGGCTCGTTGCACGACTTTGCCCAGCGTGCTCCCTCCGGCGGTCAGGACCAACTCAGCGATAGCCGGTCTTCATCAGCCTTCCAGCGAGGCCAGCTGGACTTCCAGGTTTGTCGCCTCCGCGTGTATATGTCACCACACTTGGATGGGTCACACCCAAGGCCTGTGTGGTTCCTCCGTCCTCTGTGCAGCGTGCTTTGGCGCTGTATCATCTGCTGCCGTTGCCTCGGGTCGGCCCGGCAGCTTCAAGATGGCGTGCTTGCCGTGCTGGGCAGGTCTTTGGTGTGTCCCCGCATCGTTGCGTCACTGGCAGACAACACAGCGTTGAAACCAGCGCATGCTGTGCAGGAGCTGGTGCTGAGCGCTGGCCATGTTGTGGATCTTCCAGCATCGGACTACGTCAGCACAGTCTCAGGCGAACAGGGCCGCTCGAGTCACAAGAAAGCGTCCAGTACGACAGAGGGGCAGGAACGGCCGTCGGGGGAGGAAGACGAGACATCCTTGATGTGGAAGGTTCAGATTTCTGACCTCCAGGCGGCATTCTTGTCGTCCAGGCGGCTTGGAACCGCCCAGTTTGTGGCTGATGATTGCACAGTGAGCCAGAGCCGCCTGCTCTCAAGCGTTCGAGTTGAGGTGCGGGACCCGTATGCGTGTAGTGATGCCGTACTCGATGCAGGGCACACTTCTGGCTTGGAGAGCTGAGGCACTGGCGCCCGTGCAGCCGACACGTGCAGCCCCGCGCCGCCGTCAGCAGGACTCTCTCTGGTGTACTTCGGTCCATGCGAAAGACTGCAGACACAGGAATGGCCACCTTGACCGTTTGCATTCAGGCGAATGCCAGCAATGCGGCTCTGTACATCATGAGGCACGATGTGGACCTGGACAATCCCATCTGTTGGCTCGAGAAGGGTCCAGCAGGATACATCATCCCCAACCTCGACCAGATGGTGAACCCGGTGAGGATGGTCCTCCAGCCATTCCAGCTGCGCTTCTGCTCACACACAGCCCTGGCCACCACTGAAGCAGCCCATGCTCCAAGGGCCCCCGTTGAGTACCTGCAGATGAACGTGCGCACCCCGGCTCCACATGTTTTGCCGGCATGCACAGCATCGTGTAGCCCCTCTTTCTACTCAAGAGAGGCATGGCCTGTGGGAGATCCCGCGAGTCCGGTGTCAAGTGCGAGTTGCAGAGTCACTGTCTGCACAATACTCCTCAAAGCCTGTGACTGCGCTCAGCTCTGTCTGTCTCGGCGGCGAAACGCATGCAAAGAGCATGAAGCAGCTGAGCAGGGTGCCCATGCTGTCTGCAGCTGGACATGAAGTCACTGCATGCCCAGACGTCGAGCTACGAGTACGATGTCCTCGTCGATGTCATCTCCGGGCTGCTGATCGGCCCCCTGCCGGACCCGGTGCTGATGAAGCGCCACGTGCCCGTGTCCCCGGTAGACTCTGATGACTCGCTGGTGGAGCTCAAGGCTGCCGTCAAGCCCGCCAGGCAAGCGATGCGGAGCCGGCAGCACACCCTCGCAGTCCTCACGACGTGCGCCACCGCCCGCCTGCCCCGTCCCCCCTGGGCCCTTGTCCGTACACCGACTGTGCAGCACGTTGCTCGGCCCTGGGTCTTACCAGACTCCCACGAGCATGCCGGTGTGGTCGTCAGACTCGAGCAGCGCACCAGGTGAACGTTGATCCGGTGCACGGTCACCAGATGCATCATTGCCAGGTACACCATTGCCGTGTCCGTGCTGGCAGCCTCCTGCGTGTCCGCACTGCTGCCTGCCCCATGCCTGATATGGCATAGGCCATGGCAGATAGCGTGTGAATGCAGGCACCACTGCCCGCTTGGCAGTGCCATGCTCAGAGTCACACACTTCACATATTCCTCTCCGGCAGCGCCAGAGTCACATGCTGAACCACGTACCGGTACAGGTGGGCGCCCGCGTCAGACCCGCTCCTTCCGGAAGCGGCACAACCGCAGGACTCTTTCATCGCACCCCTCCAGTCCAGCATACCGGACATCTTCACCTCCTCCCCCAGCACGGACACCGGCTCGCGTCACCTCTCCCCTGTCAAGCCCGGCCGCCGCGTGCCGGCACCCCCACCCTCCTCCCTTGCCCCTCCCGCCTCCACCGCTGCAGGCCTCCACCACCGCCGCACAGCCACGGCGGCGAGCGACTCCACTGAGGACATCGATCCGCTGCTGTGCCCGCTGCGTGCCAGCGTGGTGACGATGGCCACGAAGCGCCCGCCGGCACCCCCGCCGCCGCGCGCGTCCACCGCCACGTCCACCTCGGCCGGGCCGGAGCTGGACGCGCCGTGGATCCGGGCATCCCCCGCCACGTCCCCAGGGGGAATCGGCGGGCCCTCTGGGAGCCCCGGCACTGACTCCGTGCCGTCCCTGATGGACCGCTGCGGCAGCCTCCGCATGGCAGGGATCCAGTCTGCCACAACGTCGCCGGAGCCAGGCCTGCCACCGCGGCTGCCGCTGCACCGCAAGGCGATGAGCATGGGTGCGGTCCTGCAGCACGGCGCCGCAGTGGCCGGGGTGCACCGCGGCGGGCCCGGGGAGGCCTCGAGCCACCCCCCTAAAGAGTGCGACCACGGTGGCTCGCAGGAGGGCCTGGACCTTGAGCCGTCGCCGCTCTCCGCATCCGGTCAGCTGCCTGCACGTGCGGCCTCCCCGATGAAGGCTGGCCTCCGGCTGCGCAGCCAACTCGAGGCAGGTGTGCTGCGCTCTCCCTTTCCTGCTGCCGCCCGGCTGCTTACGATTAGTGGATGGGCAGACAGTGCCTGGTGGCGGGCGAGTGTGCCATCATCACCTCGTGCGAATGCTCGCACAGTGCCACACTGGCGCCACCTCTACTCAGGAGTACTCAGGGATGCGTCGTTCAGGATCGTGCGGACAGGCGGTGACCTTACGGCTGATCTGTGTAGGGGGGGCAGCTGCCCTGGCAAGCTTCCGCTCGAGGTCGCTGCCCCGTGGCGGCATGCACCGGGCGTCGATTCTGTCGGCCTCGGCGAGCGAGACAGCCCTGCTTGCGGAGGAGGATGAGTGCGAGCTGGAGGCGAAGCACCGGATGCTGCAGATGAGCCTTCAGGTGCGCAGGCGGGGGTGTTCCGCTCTGCATCTGATGACGTTGTTGCCAGTTTGGTCTGGCTTGTGAACTGCAGTGTGTGATGATGCGGTGGCAGCCTCGTTGCACACGACTTGCAGCATGCATGGTCATGCATGCTTTAGTACAGACATGGTATCGATGAGCTGCTTCAGCTAGCCTATGATCTCGCTGCGAGGGTCGGTACAGTTTGGAATTCACCATCTGTGAATGATGGTCCTCGCGCGGGCGTCGCACGCATGCTGAAGCCGCCAGGCGAGCCCTCCAGTGGTACCACAACACTCTGCAACTTGTTCTGCTGGCATGCATGCAGTTGACACCCAAACTGCACTGCAAACAGGAGCATCTGCCATGCTTCTGGCTTCTGGTCATTTCCGTGGGTCTTTGGGTGCTAGACAGTTTGTGATTCTCGAACATGCAAACGTCACGGTGCCAGGCCGCCGTGCAGTTCAACCAGATCAAAGACTACCTCAACAAAGGGGATGCTGAGGTGTTTACCAAGTGCATAATTCCTTTCCTGAAGGTTGACAAACACCTGGAAGCTGGAGAGATTGAAGCTGCATCACTTGCATCGCTCTTGGACTCGTGTCTTGCCAACTGGCTTGATAACCACGCGACGACACAGGAGATGGTGCTGGACAGCCTGGAGGATGCAATTGAGAAGTGCGTCAGCCCCTGGACCAGAACGCTTTCACAACGCACAGCAGGCACTTCTCCTGCCGCAGGGCTGTCTGTCTCTCAGTATGCAAGTCAGCAGTTGGCATGAGAACGGGCTCATCGAGCAGAACGCATACTGACATGGCCTGCTTCAGTCACGCAGGAATGCTTATCAGCCGAGTGGGTGAGTGGTGCCATGATTAGCACACGTGTGTGCAGGGAGCGGGTGGTGCTGGAGGAGGCGCTCATCAGGCGCAGGCGAGCCGAGGACCTGTCACACAGCGTGCACCTCCGCATCACCATTGGCAGCCTAGCTTGGCTGCTGAATAAACCCGATGGCCAACCGCTCATCTCTGTGGATGCAACAGGGATCCAATTTTCTCGGACACACCACAAGGACAGGCATGCCACAGCCCCCTTTTTCATGCAGATCCTGCTCATACCGTTACGGAGCTGCATGGACGGCTTGAGTGATGTTGACAGACCCTGTCACCTTACTTGACCTGATGCCTTTGCAAACATCTAGGGGAGCACGGTCCAGCTGTGCAGGACGGGCTTCTGCAAGACGGAAGTCAAGGACCTGACGGTGAATGATCTGTCCATGACTCTGGCAATATCCAAGCAGCTGCCAACAGGGGTGATGCTGACCAAGCTGAAGGACCCTGCTTGGCGCAAGGAGGGCTTCCTGCTGGTCAACGTCATCAGAGGTACGCCGCCGCATGAACCAGCATCCCCATGTCGTCCAGTGTTGGCGCCTCATGGTCTATCACCACTGCAGCTGTGAAAGCTCGCTGCTCTGGTGGCTTGTTGCACACATGCTCGTGGCCGAGGTTCAGGCATCAACTGGGTCATGTATTGGCTCCAGTCCTCGCCTTGACGCTTTCAGCATGCTGCCTACTCACGACTGCGACTCGTCGCCTATTGTCCAGCGCACGCCACTGCAATGGTCGATTAGCGCCACAGCATCTCTGGATGGAGCAGTTTCAGGACTCAACCTCATGAAATGCACACAGGGCGGCCAACAGCAGAGGAGGTTGTGTACAACCACATTGACATCAAGCTGCACCCCATCACGCTGCAGCTCGATGGCACCGTCTTGTCAGCGCTGACGGCGTTCTTCAAAGTCCGCGACACCGGTGGCGGCGACGAGCGCGAGGGCCGCCGCCTCGACCGCGTCATGGGTATCTCCGCCATCGCCCGTGCTGGTGCCCCCTCTCCCCATGCCGTCCCTCGCACAGCTTGCGGCATGACAGCTCCAGAGTACACTGTTGCGCCATTTTTCCTAACCTCCGAATGTCGATCAAACAATGCGGCCGGGCCTTGACCTGGCACGCATGCATGATGCACACAGCAGCGCCGCCTGCCGGTGTCTCATGATTGAGGCACACCTCCGAAGTCTGGCCACAGCGCCTGTGCCTCCGTGTGTAGACGGCTGCCGGCAGCGCTGCATGACTAGTTCGGCAGAATCAGGGGGTGTTGTGGAGCGTGGTACACTTTAACCGTTCACAGGCGCCTGCTGCTGCAGAGAAGCTGCACCGCCGGCACCAGGGCCGCATGGACACCCTGGGCGACGCTGCTGCCGGCCCCGGCGCGCTGCGAGTATCCGGTGGGCAGTCCATCCTGTCCACACCGTCCTGCTCCACTGTTGCCACAACCAGCTCCGTCGCGCCGCTGGGTCCCAGCCAGGGCGGGCCGTTCCCTATACCAGGCAGGGCTGCAAGTGGAGGGGGTGTGTTCCTGGAGGCCGCTGCGCAGCTACGCCTGCCAGGTCTAGCAGCGGCCGGGGCGGCGATGATCCGGGAGGCGCGGCCAAACACGGCGACGGCGGCCCGTGTGGCGGTGGAGCCGCGAGCACATCACTACAAGAGCGTCGTGTTTGCGCCGACGACGGTGTGCGTCAGCCTGCGCGTGGACAACGTGAAGTTTGCAAAGTGCAGCGACAAGGTGATCCGGGTGCCGGACTACCGCTATGAAGACATGCATGGCGCACGCCCTGCGGCGCTGCTGAGCAAGTGCGCCCCTTTGAGCCTCCTTCGTGCTCCTCCCACCGATCACACACACCACAAGTGCACATGGCAAGCGCTGCATTGTACAGGTTGCAGAGCGGGCCACATTGCCGATTGTAGAACCTGAATTCGCGATCGACAGCTGCATGGTTGGGCATGACGGAACGCTGGCTGCAGGTATGGATGGGATCTTGGATGCTCATTCCTGCGGGGCATGCTGGCCCTGAAGGGGAAGGGAAGGCACGCCGCAAAAGACACAAGTAGCCAGCCTGACTTGATGACTGGCATGGACCGGAACACCAGCTCAACAGGTCGGCCCAAGAGTAAACTCCTGGATTCCACCAAAATTGGGGTCGGGAACATGATTCGAAAGGTGAAAGGCTTTGCTTCGGACCGGAGTTAGCACTCCCAGGGGTGACACAGACATCCTGTCACCTTCGAATCACCGGCAAGAGGGTAGGCTCAGTTTATTTGTGTACAAAATCCCTGTATTCTGTGGTGTGGACAAGCGCCATGCCAAGGCGAATTCCAGAATATAGATTAGCTCCTGTGCACAGTCAAAAGGAGCACCGCGCTTTTATGTCGACCAGCACGTCACAATTGCACAACCTAATGTAAGGCAGTCTTTCTACCTCCCCATTTCACCTGGCTGGCACATCGCATGTGTGGACGGTCTTTTGTTGTAAGCAGAGACCTACAGACATCAACTCGGCGCATCTTTCCAATTTGCATGGCTGAGTGATACGCGTTATGCACAGGACAGTGCTGCTATTTTGCTTACGAACGCTATGACCTCGATCATGTTTTCATGTGGCAGTATCTTCAGCCTTCATCTGTCCGTTGTGAGCTCAACAAGGCAGTCCATGCACTCCCTCACGGCAAATACAATGCCGCTGCAGTATGTTAGCTCACCACCTGTGCCTTGCGGTGTCTCCTTCTGCAATCGTAGGTCCAATGTAGCAAGACTCATGGAGCAGGCACTTGCAGATCTGTGTCTCAAAACATGGCCAAGCAACATGACAATGGGCTGGTGAGGGTGGTGACCAGAACATAACGCCAGTGTAGCCGTGATTTGATGGCAGCAACAGGCTAGGCACGTGGTAATCGATAGAGCAGTCGCACCTGGTGGTTCCGGAGCTTGTCGGTGCTCTGCTTCCAATCCACGGAGGCCGATTGCTCCAGCACGCCAGCCTCACTGCAAGAGCGATGCGCTACATGAAACCCATGTCATGCAGAAACAGCTTTGCAGCCTCTTGACCAGGATCCATAGGCAATGCACCATGTTCATTCACACACTTCTCCATGAATGTTGCATCAACACGCACTAACAGATTTAGGTGCTGTCACAATCCACAAGGGTGCTTTAATTTTGGGTGCTGTTGCATCAGCGGGTACTGTCCTAATCGACACGCAATCACAGATCCACGCGTTGTCCTACTTTGTGTTCCCTTTGGAGGCAGGCTGAGTTCTATCGCTCTGCTCACCTGTTTGTAGCCACCAGTTCGGAGATCGTGGTGGTCAGGTCCAGCATGCTCCTGTGCAACTGCTGCACTTCGGCAGCGACCCGGTTCGCCTCCAGCTTGGCCGACTCGATCTGCTGTTGAGCTTTATGGAGCTGTGTGGACAGTAGCCGCTCCGTCTCCACGTCTGAAGCAGGCACACCAGAAGTTGCCACGTGGCTGCATGGCCACCATGATCCAAGGAGAAAGTGAACAAAGCGCCTAACACCTGGTCACCATGTGCAACGAAAATGTTGTGTGTTGGGCTCTGCCATGGCAGCACTTAATGACCCAAGACAGCACAGGTGCAGACTTTCCAACAATCGCACGCCATAACTGCTCAGCTGTCCAACCATGTCCATATGTGTAAGGAATGGCGGTCGCCACCACCTTGTTCAGCGTGTGTCGACCTGTCGCAAAACGGTAGGTGTGCATCTAGGACGATTTCCATCCATGCCCGGTTATCACCTTCTGCTCGTAACCCACCATGGCTGGATTGACTGCTGCCATAGCCAATTGCAGCAATCAAGCGTTCTGCCTCACATCTGTTCTGATCACGGCAGCGGTATGTACGTGACCAGCACCGAAGCTTGGGTCAGAACGCACTGTCCGCGACCTCTTCATTAGCACCCTTGAGCTGCTCCAGCAACAGCTTATTCTGCGTCTGCAAGTCCACCACATTGGCCAAGGCACCTTGTAACGTTGCCTTGAGCTCCTGTTCGTTTGGTGCAGGACACGTCCCGGATCCTTTTCCTGATGTACCCTGCACGCATCAATCTGGGGTTTAAAACGATGATTTCCCCCGCGAATACATGGCAGAACAGGCCAGTACGAGTCGCCCTGTGGTCTTGGCGAAGTGTGACCACAATGGGCAAGCCTGGCGCAAGAGCTGGTGTTGAGCCATTCCATCCGTAAGACGAGCTGGCCTGACCTTGTCAATGAGCGACTTCTGAAGAGCCACGACGACCTCATGTGCATGCGTGACCGCCTTCATCGCTTGATCATTCTGTGACTTGAGCTTCCGCCGTGATGCCAAAAGTCCAGCTTCGCGCTTCTTGTACCACGCCACACGTGCTTCTGCGACCTGCTTTGCTCCATCCGCCAGCTTTGCGGCTTGCTGTGCTGCATGGGCTCTCCCCTTGGCTTCATTCAGGGAGCTGCGTAGCCGATCGTTTGTCCTCGGGGAGCTCACCGTCCTCCCCCCATGCGTGCACGTGTCGGTGGGCAAAGTCCACATTGCTGCATGAAGCCGTCATCGAGCTATTTGCGGGTTGTCCCGAATGTACCATGCCAATGGCGCATTCGCACCTGCCAGAGCTGCACTTGCTGCAGGCAGGCCCACTGTGCCTTGCAGGAGGACATCAGGTGACTTGGCCAGGTGACTTGCGGCCGTCCGGGAGGCACGCGGGCGAACAGTGTAGGTTGGAGGCATCTGGCTGCCGAAGCATCGCTTGGCCTGAAGACTGTACGGCCGCGAAGTGCCTGAAGAACCTACATTGAAGCCATACTGAGGTGACGGGCTCCAGCCTGACCTCACTGTGGCTGGATTTAGAACCAAGAGCTCGAGGCTCCATACATACATACGATCACGGGTATCTGAAGTTCGCGCATCTGGCACGCGTGATCGCTGCGAGCTGCCTACAGCAGCTGCGCACCGTTGGTGTAGATGACCTTGCGAGGAGTCCATGATCCGAGCTGATCGGCCAGACCATGAGCCAACGTCATTTTGTCTTCGTGACGCAGCATAAGTTTCACCTGTGCGCCGTGTGCATGAACCAGGAGACGACACCGGGCGATCCTGCTGAATCCATGTGGCCAGGCAAACTGTACAATTTTTCACAGCCACGGGCACTCGTGAGTCTGACGAATGGAAAGGCGAGTTTGAGTGGTCGCGTCAGTGCAACGCGGCCTTCAGCACGCGACCGATCCGCTCATGTTTTGCCAACCTGTGGCTATGAGCACGTTATCGACTTCGGCGACAATGTCGTACAGCCAAGGCTGAGCAGGTTTGTCCCCGGAAAGCATGACAGTTGCTTGCGGCTGAACAAATTAGCACGCGTCCGTAGCCTCCTTGTTCAGGGCTGCAGCAGTTGTTACAGATTGAACTTTTCGTCTTTCGCGAAATCGGCACAACGTCATAATACGTTAACATTAGAAAAGCCGCACGATTTGCCATTACATATTCATGTCGCAGATGTAGACTAAAATGTCTCCAATACTGATAATGGATCCGCAGGCTGCAGTTGCCTCGCTAGAGACCGGGAAAACACGATCCGTGATCGATGCGTGCTCTAGTCTCGACAGGCACCTGAAAGCTAATCAGGACAATCTACGGGGATTCTTCTCTGACTATTACCTTCGAATTTGTCGTCGAATTTTTGGAGCCGGCTGCCCCAGCCTGCTAGGCGAGGTCTCGCAGTACAGGCGAGAATGCGATGCCCTGCTCAAGTTCCTCGATCCTGAGGGCATGCTCTTTCGGGCTATGATGGACGCAGACAAGGCGCATTTGAATCAATATCATCTGCCCGTTCACATGCTCTCTGCACACGCGCAGTCTATGTTACTGACCGCGGAAGGTAAATGGCTGCCACCGTCATGACGCCATGCTGAACAGGCTGCAAGTGCGCGCTTTAACACTGTCTCATGTAGGTGTTCAAGTTCTGAGTCAGTGGCCGCACTACCACACCTCTCTGGAGACCAACGCTGCCCTACCTGTGTCCGCCACAACCGCGCCTTCCCCGATCCTATCCCACCTCATCGCACCCCTGACATCTACGTTCTTCATTATGATGGCGTCTGCAGCTGTGCAAGGGACGCCCATCACAGCATCATCTGCTCCTCCTGCACAATCTATGCGGCACCTGCAGACACCACATGACTGGCATGTCCTGGACTCCCCTCTGCTACGCCAAGGCATGGAGCGCCTCTCGCATAGATCTGTACCATCGTCTCGCATACAGAACAGTCCATACATAGTCCTCATCCGGTCCTTTTTGCGCTCTCTCTTACCGCAGGGCGCACAGATTGACCAGACAGCCAGGTCAATGCCCAATGCGGCTCCACCCGTTGGCGCACAGTTCTTGACAGCAATCCTGGACATGTGGCTGACTGATCTTGACATGCCAACTCCATCAAACTCCCAGAAGGCCACTGCAACTGGCAGGCGGGGCTCCCCGAACACCCCGACAGCGGGACGTCTCGCCCACTCCCCATCAGCAATGCGTGGTGCTGCCAACTACACCGTCCCCACAACGCTCCGTGTCACAGCCATCAAGGTGCGGCCTTTTGTCCAGCACGGGTTACGCATACCCCTGTTGCTGGACGCGTCTCGGGCCTTTACCGTCAAATCATGCACTGTCCATGAACGAGGTCATGCCAACCTCACCGGCTACACAACCTCATGCGTACTGTGATGCGCTGATTGTTCTCCATCCTGGCCGTGCACCGTTGCTCAACACTCTCAGCACCTCCTCCAAACAGTCCACATACATACACACATCCATTGATCACTCCTTACCCCCACTAACGAACAGGACTTTGGGTCGTGCAGGAGCTTGTGAGCCACATCTACTTGTGCCCTCCGCCTAGATCTAGGCCAACTTCTTCAGTACCCCTTAGCCACAGCCGCTCTGGAGCGGCACGCCCAGCCGCCACGCCTGCGCAGTCCGACGGCTCCTGGCTCCCAAGGGAGTCCGTGTCCATGAGCTCCTCCGTCGCCAACCTGCCGTGGCTGCCGCCAGTCAGCGCCCCGAACTGCAAGCACTCGCTCGCCCACCAACTCGGCGCGTCTGCGGAGCCGGCCGTGCAGAACGTGGCGGCGCACGTGTACCGCTTCCTGCACCGTGCGTTTGTGCACTGGCCGGTGGGGCAGTCAGCGGAGCAGCTTGACGCCGTGGTCGACTTGTGGCTAGCGGTCGCCTTCCCGTGGACGGGTGTGGACCGCGCCAAGTGCGCCCCCTGCCCTCCTGTACTCATCTTCACGCAACCACCCTGCCAGTGCAGCCGAGGCACTGCACACGCACTGCTTGTGTGATGCTGCCTATCACACAGCCATCCTCTGCAGTGCTCCATGTCTGAACTCAAGCAGTCGCGTGCAATCGTCAAATGTGCTTCTGCGTATCTGAAACTGTGCTAGTGGTGCGCTACCGTGATTGATCTTCTGGGCAAAGAACTTGCGCTCCTGCTTGCTGTCCCTGACACATGGCTGCGGCTCATCTACATCCAGCACATGCCCACCAAAGGCCTCACCTCTGTGCCAGCTTGAACAAATCCGACTCACAGAGAGAACCTGTGACCCACCCCCGGCAAATCCTGGGCATGCTCACTGGAGCTGCTCTCTGTCCACGTCTGCGTCACCATGTGCACTGCTATGCTGTCCCATCAGATTGCATGCACAGTGTGGGCTGCAATCATTGCCTGACAGCGTTGAGTAGATACCTCGCATGCCGTTCGTTGGGGCGACTGTAGCTGGCATTTAGATTTCGACTGCTGCGGGGAGGGGCGGACACGAGGGGGGCGCGGGCGTGCAGGTACACGACAGCGTGGCGGGGCCACGTGCTGGCGCACCTGCCGTTCTACTTCTGCCTGTTCCCCATGTACCTCGACCTAGTCATCCACACCGCCGGCGTCGCCGCGCAGCAGGCCGCCAAGCACCTCCGCCGCGTCATCCGGGTGCGCCCGCTCCCCCGCCTGCCGGCTGCCGCACTGCTAGACCAGGGCCTTGGTCCTCCTGGATAAGCGCATCCACGAATGGTTGTTGAAGACAGTTGCCTGAGGCGTGCACGTCAACATTGCAGCGCTCACACAGCGTTCGAGGCATGGAGCCTCGCAGGTCTGGTTAAGCTGATGCAACATACGCATCCCTCGCATGCATGCGTCAGTCGTAGTTGTGAGCACAGCTCGTGGTCATGGCGATGGACCAGCATGAGTGCAGGCGTTTTATCGAGAGACGGAGCTCTGCAAGCTGCTGCGGGAGGTGGAGGTCGCGCATGCATGCCTGCACGCAGGTTGCGCCATCCCAGATAGCGCTCAGACCGACCTGGACCTTACACTGCTGGCGCCGCTGACGGCGCAGCAGTTTGTTCTGCTGGAGCGCGCTGCAACCGCAAGCCGCGACGGCCGAAGGTATACCGAGGACGCAGTCGGGTTTCAGATCTTTGCGGTGGACGTGGCCCCGTGCGCTCCCCCCGCACCGCCCCTGCCCTTTGCTGTGGAACCCTTCGCTTCTACGCCGCGTACACCTGTGCAAACAGCGAACGCTGCATCATGACCAACTACCCGGCTGTGGCGTGCGCGTGATGCCAGTGCACCGGCTTGTGAGCAGCTGACAGAGCGACTCTGCGATAGGTCTCACTTTCATCTGTCAATCGACTGGACTGCTCTCTGTTCAGCTGCACAAGCCGGCGCTGACCAGGACTGGCGCGGCTCCACGCCCGCTGTGCACATAGCCCCGCCACTCATCTGCCTGCATGCCCGAGTATCATCCCCGCGGCGCCTGTTCTGCGCACATCCACCAGTTGCCATCATGTACACTCTCATCGCTGTGGGACTCGCAACCAGATGTCTGTAGTCTCAGTTGGTGCCAGTCAGGTTGAGCATCGCGTCAGGCTCGCCCTTACCTGCGAACTGAAGGCGTCCGGGCTGCCTTCTGACAGTGCTGTGGCTGCAGGCTGCCGGGGGCGCCGCAGGCGCGGGCACACCGCGCGCCTGAGAAGGCGGCGGAGGTGCTACAGCTGCTGCAGGGCAACGTGCCAGCCGACGTGTACCGCACGCTGCGGGACTGCCTATCCTTCCTGGACTGGGAGCGCTTCCAGTCGGGCTTCAGCCGGCACGAGCATCACCTGCAGTATACCCCCCAGGCTCGGGGGCTCGACTGGGGGGGCCCCGGCCACATCACGCCGTCCACGGTGCGCCTCACACTTGCACTCTGGCCTATGACGGCCACTCGCACGTGCCGCAGCAATGGTGTGTGTGACACCTGTGCGAAGTGGCGGGTGCCACCATGATCACCATCGCTGCAACCCGGAGACACGGCGACTGGATTTCGATACACGGTTGAGGGGGATTGATCTGTCAAGGACATGCTTGCAGGTGCCATACAAAGGGGACTTCCTGCTCCGGCCGGCTGGCAGGAATGAGGTGTCGATCCTGGTAGAGCCGCTTGCAAGGGCTTCGATCAAGCTCAATGAGGTGCTGGGCTTCTACTCGGATGAGAACCTGGACGCGCTGCATCCGGTGTTCAGGAAGGTGGTGGTGCGGCTGAAGCGCCGTGGCCATTATGTGGACCTGCGTCGGTTGTTCGAGCATCAGTCACTGGTGTTCCTCAGTTTGACGTGCACAGCGCTGTTTTACGTTATGTCGCAGGTCATGTCCCAGCCCATGGCTGTGTTCACGGTGTGTCTATTCCAGGCGGGTCTGCTTGGGTACTGCACCATGTAGATCATGGTGATAGGTGCGCATGGTGCAGGACCTGGTGGCATGCATGCTGAAAACGCATGCGTGGTCACCTTGGTCGTGGGCATGCTGCAGAACGAGGCTGACTACTGCCGGCTGGTGCATTAAAGATGGGTCAGAGCATGTGTGGTAGAGTGTGCTGTTGAGTTTTTGGGCCGCGATCGGGTGTGCTTTCATTTTGCACGCAGGTGGTTCAGGTTGTCCACAGACCGGCACTGCGATGTCGTGGATGCGCCTGGTGCCATCTCAAACAGGAGTTCGGCTTAGCCGCCATGTAATTTCTTCCAACATTTTCCGAACGAATCGCGTGTGCTGCAACTGCGTGGCGACGGAGCCTGAAAAAGCTGTAGTTGCGCCCCAGACGGACTATCCGCCTGTGCCCTTCAGGGCAGCAATAGATTTCAAGTCGATCGTTGAGAATCTAGATCAGGTTAAGGTCAATGCTGTCAATAGAAAATCTAACGCAGATCCCGATAAGGTCGTGGAATTGTATCAGAAGTTTGTGACAATGTCGAAAGATACCGATGAGCTTCGCAAGAAGCGTAACGACAACGCAAAGGCCATGAAGGTTTGCTCTGATTTTGCAGGCACATGTCTTATTTACATTGGCACATACCCTGCGCATTGCTTGCGTCATGGCTACAGGGTATGGCGTTTCTTGGCTGGTACAGTTTGGGGCTTGTCTGGAGCGCTCGCTGCGTGTTTCTAGTTTCAAACACGCCTACATGTACTCAATAGAGTGTCTCAAAGCATGTAGGGCAAGATGGAGCAAGAGAGGCGCCAGGAGCTGATTCAAGCGGGCCAGAAGCTCAAGGAGGAGCTGGCAACATATGAAGAGCGCTTGCGAGAGGTCGAGAACGCCCTGCAGTTCGAGGCGCAACGCTTACCCAATATGACACATCCTGGTGCTGCAATTGGAGGCGAGGAGGAGGCCATCTTGCTGAAAGAGATCGGCAGCAAGCGTAGCTTTGACTTCGAGGTGGTCTGCCCATAGCCCAAGCCCCAACTCTGCCCACACTGTAGCTCCACTCGGACACAGCTGTCCAGGAGATGCGCGACGCGGCATTGTGTATCATGTGCCTCTGCCTGGTGCAGGTCAAGAATCATGTGGACATCATGGAGACGTTGGACCTCATCGACTTTGACTCTGCCTCGGAAGTGTCTGGCTCGAAATTCTACTACCTACGCAATGCAGCGGCTCTGCTCGAGATGGCCCTGGTGAACATAACCATGCAGGTGGGCTCCATCATCCGTGTTCTCCGCTTGTCAAACTGGTTGCCCTGTGGCCACAAGCCACCACGGCCGCGGGTGTCTGCAACGCAGCCTCATGTGGTGCCAACAGTTCACCCGCCGGCTCCAACACCGCATGTGCTTACTCTGCAATTTCCGGACCATGCTGGACCGATGCGGGCTTCGAAGGCTGCGTCCAGCACGTGCAGTCAGCTCCCCTGTTCCTGCCACTCGCTCAACCCACATGCGCGGCTGCCTAGCGACCAGACCACACCATATGCCTCCACCGCCACGAGCCATGTCTCAAACTGCACAGCCTGAGAGCTTTTGCTTGCCACTGTGACTCATACCTGCCGGAACCGGGGACCCGCCGCCACAGGTGGCGACCTTGTGCTTACACCGTCTGGGAGATGTGTATCTCCTGGAAACACACCCTGCTACACCCGAAGGGCCACGTTCAGGAGTACCGCCAGCGGCAATGCCCTGCCTGGATCAGCAACAAAAGCCGTGCTAACAACCCGACAAGGTACCTACGCTCCCAGCTGCATTCACACACAGCTCCCGCTCGTCAACCATCATCCCGTGCACCGACCTCTGAACAATCCTACGACGAAGAAACCCCCCTGCGCCCCCTACCCGCACCACCCGTCTCTCTCCACCACCGTCTGACGTATGCCAGCTGTCTGCTCACACACAACGCATGCATGCAGAAATGCGCGGCTCGGGGGTTCACGCCGATCATGACGCCCGACCTCGTGCGCGACAGTGTGCTCGAGAAGTGCGGCTTCCAGCCACGCATGGACAACACGCAGACGTACAACATCGACGGCTCGGACCTGTGCCTCACTGGCACCGCGGAGGTGCCCCTCGGTGGCATGTACATGGGAAAGGTCATTCCGGAGCCGGAGCTGCCCGTGAAGATGGCTGCGTTCGGGCACTGCTTCCGGACCGAGGCGGGCGCGGCGGGTGCGGCCGGGAAGGGGCTGTACCGGGTGCACCAGTTCAGCAAGGTCGAGATGTTCGTGATCTGCACGCCAGCGCAGGCGGAGGGGCTGATGCAGGAGCTGCTTGACATCGAGGCACGCCCCCGCCACCTCAGCCGGCTGGCGTCACCGCCTGTTTGTTTTCTGTGTGCTACTCGGCCGCCGCTGCTGGGAACGTTGTTGCAGCAATCACAGGCAGGTGCAACGGGGGGGGCCTGGGCGTTGCAGAGGTGCAGGCCTCCTGCTGCAGTCCGACTCCGGGCGGCCAGCACCGCTTCGGTGCCTGACGCTCGCCGCCACAGCACCATGTCCGTACATCCGTGCGTCGTCCATTGTGGACTGATTGTTTGCAGCAACTGCCGACACGGCGTCACCGCGGTGTTCGCCAAAGAAACGGTCACGCACATTAGACAGTGGCGGGCAGGGAGGGCTGGCGTCTCCAGCAAGGTATGGGTTGGGAGTACACAGCACCAGCACTGACAGGGTGTTCTTAGCCAGAGCTGGTTTGGTGACATCGTGTGTTTGCGAGAGAGAGCGTGAGAGGGAGGGAGAGGTTTGCGTTGCAGTGGCTTTGTTCGGCATGTTTCCAATGGGACAGTGGTTGGTTGCACATGGGGCGGGGGCGCTACCGCAGGCGTGATGAGGTGGCTGCTGTGCAGGTGGAGCTGTACTCGGAGCTGGGGCTGCACTTCAAGGTGATCGACATGCCCTCAGGGGACCTGGGGGCACCTGCGTACCGCAAGGTGGACATCGAGGCGTGGATGCCCGGCCTGGGCCGCTACGGGGAGGTGTCATCGGCGTCCAACTGCACGGACTACCAAGCCCGGCGACTCAACATGCGGTACCGGCTCGCTGCGGAAGGGGGCGCGGCCGGCGGGGATGCGGGAACAAAGAAGGGGAAGAGAGGGAAAGGAGCGCCGACAGCGTTCTGTTACACGCTCAATGCAACTGCGTGTGCAGTGCCGCGATTGATTGTGAGCATTATTGAGAACTACCAGAGGGAGGATGGTAGTGTGGAAGTTCCGGAGGTGCTCCGACCGTATCTCGGGGGCATTGACGTCATCACAGAGCCCAAAGCACCACACGCTTGATCTGGGTGTTAATGATTTGTGTCAAGGAGGGCCTACGCAATGAACATCGACATCGATCGGATGCGTTACTGCTCTGAACTAGACAGATGGCGGTCATGGGCGTACAGAGGGAAGAGTGCATGCCAGTGGATTCAGCATCTACAATGTGAACTGTGCATGATCACGCCGAGCTCAGGTCGTCCAGGTTTTAACAGGTTTGGACTGCCTGTGAGGCCTGTTGGTATAGAATGCAGTCCAGTCTGACTTGAAGAGGGTGTCACGAGGAGTCATGAGAATACTGTTCTGGTATGCCATTGGGCCCATGAGTACAAAGTTCATGTTAAACCGAGGGTGGAAATGCAATATTCTGACGTTGTGAATCCTGACTGGGTACACTTGTCACACAAGTTGTACCATACCTACTCGATCCGGCAACCCAACACCAACGCCAGGAGAGTACAGCAGTTTGACATGTGGTCGATCAGGAGGTTGAGTTCTGCATAACAGAGCACACAAGGCGTCACAGTACATCAGGCAAGCGAGCTTACAACAATTTCGCGGGTTTACCGGAGGACACGCAAAAGAGTTGTACCAATGCATGTGCCTACAGAATCAATCAAAAGCACGGGTTCAACATAATGGATGAAACATACTGCAACTGCCTCACACCTGAACCACCCACTAAAACGACGCAAGAATACGAGTCCAGCTTCACAGCTGCGCGATATGTACGATTGCTAGTGACTCGCCTGGACGCGTTAGGACCGCTGCTCGCCACGCTCATTGCCCGACAGGGACGCATGTACGCTTCACCTGTGCTTCTCACAAGCTGAATGTGACATGACGCTTACGGTCACGATGGACGGCGATAAGAATGATAAATAGAGATGATATCCTTTGTTGACGACAACAGTGATCCATCGTTTCGGCGTCGCGCTCTGTATCCCTCCTCCGAAGAATCATGGTGGCATGGCAGAGTCCACTGGCTCTGCAGACATGGAGCCGTGGACGCGCGCCGATTGTTTCCTGCGGAACTACCCTACGATAGTCGCGGATGCTTCCAGCCCGCAGGTGCTGGAAGCATCGAACGTGGCAGAGGCCTCCGTGACGACTCGCGAGATGGCGTCCGCATTCATGCAGCGACCTTTCACAACTGCCTCGGCCACGGCCTGCACATCAAGGGTCACACACGTGTCAGCGAAATTCGGGTGAGTGGCTCTCCTACAGTCCACAATGCCAATATCCCAAGAAATCACGTGTGGAGGAGCCAACGCACCCGCGCAAACACTCGGCCAAACACCTTGGATGAGCACTTGTCATACGCACTCGCCCTGACACGGCCCTTACCTGCAGACAAACAAGAGCCGTCAGTCCCCCATCCTGTGTCACCACAGAGCAGCCTCGACAACTGCCAGGCATGGGCTTGACCCAACATGAACCCAACGTGGGGTTTGGGGTTTGCTGCGTCTCAGACGCTTCATGTTGCGTTTCACATGATGGATGAAACGGACAATCCCCGCAGGTGTTCTTCGCGCACAGACCGCCCAACACATACAAATGCTGCAAGTAGGTCTTGGACAGGGCATGCACTGTGGATGCCATCGCTGACGAAGCAGGACATGCGCGGCTCAACACATCCGGCGACAAGGGCGTGGTCCTCACCTTCAATGCATGCGTGTGCTGTGGCGGTGGATGCAGCCTCAGCCACAAGCTTGATGTAGATAGACTGGCTGGAGATGGACTCCGACACGGCCTCAGTCATGCAGCCACACGCATTGACAGCCGCGGCCACGGCCTCAGCATGAGCCTTGGCTGTGGCCTTGGCATACGCCTCGGCCGACGCCGTCACGGTCGCACACTCGTACGCGTCCTCGTCGTCTGACTTGCATGTGATGATCGCCTTACTGATCGTCTGCACCGCACAGTGGCCCTCTCAAACCGGGACAGGCGCAGTGGAAAGCCGGTCTGTGTACCACTGGGGAAGAGGAGCAGACATGCAACAGACCCCCTGGTAGGTGCATCCTACTGACACCTGAGCTGGATTCACGGGGTGATCCAGGCATCCAAGACACGTGCTTGCGGTGTACACGGGGGAAGGCCAACATCAGCGCCCACATCTCCGCCGACAAGTCGACGGTGCAGTGGTGCTGCAAACACTGGCTAGACGCAGGGCCCCCTGCGGCGCCGCCAGCTGTGCGCTCAGCGCGCAGCTAGCTGCATGCGAATGCCTGGATGCGATGCGGTGCATGCAATGGCAGCGGGGGGAGGGGGTAGGTGCACCAGCGGACCGGAACAGGGACAGGAGGCGTGCCTGGGAGAAGGCAAAAGCGTCGGCGGTCATGAAGACTTCCTGGAAGATCCCCATCTCAACATCAGAGCCCTCCAGGCAAGCCGCCGCAAAGGCCTCCTGAACTGCACACGGCACACCACGTCCACAGCGCAAACCTCGATGCAGCCAGACACACCACCGCATGCGTGTGGTGCTCCAGTGACCATCCCCGCCGAGCAGTCATTGAGCAGGCGGCACTCCCGAAGGGTAGGAGCCTGTCACATGGCTGCCAGCGCCATGGCGCTATCCTGGGGCCACGTGCGGAAGCAGTATGCATGCGCACGCCGCAGCACAGCAGCAGAGGTGCCACCCAGCCGGGGGCGCGGGGCGGCTGTGGAGGTGAGCTGCGGGCAGGGGCGCGCGTGCGCATCCAGGAAGTGGCCACAAGGGAGGAGGGGGCGCGCACTGGCAATCACGTGCGCCTGGGCACCCTTGGAGCGGACGATCTCCTTCTCGACGACGTGCTTGGCACACAGCGAAGCGTCATCGTCGTCATTCTTTATCTTGCGAGATCCCTTTGAGCCCTTGGGCCCTCGTGAGCGGCGGCTGCGCTTTGACGGCTCGTGCGAACCTTTGTTGCCCTCACCTTTGTTGCCCTCGCCTTTGCTGCCCTCACCTTTGCTGCCCTCACCGTTGCTGCCCTGGCCTTTGCTGCCCTGGCCTTTGCTGCCCTGGCCTTTGCTGCCCTGGCCTTTGCTGCCCTGGCCTTTACTGCCCTGGCCTTTTTTGCCCCCGACCGTGCCCCGGGCTTTCCGACTCTTGCGGGATCGGCGCACGCGGGATTTGGGAGTGCGGCTGCGCAGCTCCCGCCCCAGCAGCTCCCTAGTGGAGCCTCCGCTGAAGTTGGGGACGACGTCCGCGGGCTGCACTCGCGCAGCCTCCTGCGTGGCGGCTCCGGCACCGCGCTCAGCAGCCGCAAAGCCCAACGCCTGCGCTGCAGGAGCGGCGAGCACCAGCAGCGTGCAGAGGAGTGTGGCACTCATGCCTGACTGACGTGTTCTCCTGCATGCCCACAACACACTCGCGTCGGCTGCGCACAGCCGGGGGCCCGTCCACGTGGCGGCGTAGACGTGGTGTCACACCGAGACAAAGGCACAGCATCCCAAGGGGCAGAGCAAGGACATGCATGTGCAAATTCATGAATTGGCTGGAGGTTGTGCACAGGGGCATGTATGACCTTGCGTCGACGTGAGGTGGTGTACTGTAGTGGTGCTGTAGCATTCTCGCTGTGTGTGTGCTTTGCAGTTGCCGGTTATGTGTG